>BQNB010123317.1:0-20119 GCA_026074375.1 Tanacetum coccineum
CTTAAAAATACAACATAAAAGGTAATTGATAAAATACTATTTAAATCTCTCTCATATATAGTTATAACATATTTATGACAACCAACGCAATAAAGTTAACAAAAATTTCTCAAAAAAATTGCTAAAATTTTCCGTGTGGTTGTTCAAATTACAAGCGTATTTTACCATCTCGGAAGTGCACACGTCGTCACTGTAAGAAACTATCGGTGCATATATCTTTCTTGACTCAAAGTGAAATGACTAAAATGCATCAAAGTGAAATGACAAAATCTCACTTAGGAAAAGAGCATTTTAGTCATTTCACGTTCAGACAGGGACGATATCTGTATCAATAGTCTCTCACAGGACGATGCTTGCACTTTTGAAAAGACAGAGACCGTGTCTGCAAATAACTACAAGGACCAAACAGCAAATAACCCACCGCCGTTATAACCATCATCATAATTCATAAAACATAAAACCTTTATTAAACCCTAAATCAAAAACACCCCCAAATTGATTTTTTTTAATATATAAAATAAAATAAAATAAAAATGAATCATATAGATGCAGGAGAAGAAAGGATTGTGTCAGAGAGATTAAGGCAGAAGCTTAATGAAGTTAATACAGCTGCTCAGTCTCAGCTTGCTGTTATTCAGGATCATGTTAATTTTACCCTTCAGGTTTTTTTACTTTTTTTTACCCTTTTTTTGTAATTTATTTACTGTTTGGTTTTTTTGTGAATATGTTGAGATGGGTTTATGGAATTTTTTTGTATTATAGTTTGTTTTGGATGTATGGATTAACTGTGTATGACATTGTTATCTTTTGATGTAGGGGGTCTTTGTTTAAGCTTATTTTATACGCTCAAAATTTATAAGATTATTATGGGGGTGTTTGTTTTGGCTAATATAGCCGGCTTATGACTTATTTGGTTTTGGGCTTATGTTTCATAAACTCACTTTTTGTGGCTTATTTTGAAACTTTTTATAAGCTTATTATGTCATAATAAACTTATATAAGCCGAAAAGTTTCAAAATAAGCCACAAAAAGTGAGCTTATGAATCATACGCCCATAACCAAATAAGCCACAAGCTCTCTATATAAGCCGAAACAAACGCCCCTATGTAATAATAAGTCCACAACTTTCAAATAAGCTGAAAAAATTAGGCTTATGGAATATAAGCCCGAAACAGATAATCTCATAAGCCCTCAAATGAGCTTTAACAAACACCCCTGTAATTGTTTGTAAGATAATTGCGATTAAGAGGGTGTTGGGATATTGAATTAGCTTATATTTTGGTATATGGGCTTATTGGATCTTTAAAAGCTTATAATCCGACATTTTCGGGTTTTGAGCAAATCAACTTGAGTTATTGGCTTGTTTGTGTCTGGCGACGAGCTCTTCACGGTAGGGCTGAGCATTTTAGACCGCGACTGGGACCGACCGAGAAATCGGACCGGACAAACAAAAACAAAATTTTTGGTTTTCCGGTCCTCGTCCCCCTTTTATTCAATTTCGGTCCTTGTCGGTCCCTTCTTACGCACACGGCTATGATGCTTTGTTGGTCCGCATCGACCTCTTCCGGAGTATTGGACCAAATCGGTTTTCGGACCGTGATTAGCCCTACCTTAAAATGAACGGAGTGTGAAGCGTTTACCTCTTACTTTATCTGATCATTTTTCACTTTATTATTGTAGCTACTATGTCACCAAACACTTCTATTAAACTAACAGCTGACACTAAATTTTGCCAAACCTAGCCTTATGAATTCAACTTGGTATGCTCATTAGCCGAATAAAATAGGGTTGTTAGCTTTGAAATAGTCAAATAGATCCATAAGCCAAACACCCCTAATTCGCAGTAATATTGATGGATTTGCAGAAAGCGTACTTCAGATGTGCGTATGAGTGCTTTGACAGGAGGAGGAAGCAGGATGATATAAGTCAGTGTGTTGAGAATTGCAGTGTTCCTGTTCTTCAAGCTCAGAATCTTGTTGAAGGTGAAATGGCTAAATTTCAGGTAACCCCGTCTCTCGCTCTAAACTTTTTGTTCGTGTTGATTGTGGGAATAGATCTGTGAGTTGCTGGTTGTGCTGGTAAATACGTTGCTACATAATATGCATTTAGAGGTATTATGATTAATTGCTACATCATCTGTGGTTCTGCAGTTTTGTTTGGTTCTTGTATTCTGAAAAAAACAAAACAATGCTGTTACTCGAATCCGACTCATTGAAATTTGATTAAGTTCTGTCCTGTACTTGGTCGTAATGCCTAGTAGTGGACCTAGGAGGACTATATAATATTGACCTTCACAGCTGAAGCCCTAGCTGTATCAGACGCACAACTCACCATTTAGAAGCTAATAAACTAAACTTTTTTTTGCTGACATTACAAAATTAACATCCTAATTGTATTCAACCAAGTGATACTGCAATTGCGGCTACAATGCATCTTCCTATTTCTGATCCTTATAGGTTCATTCAACGTCATGATGACCACATTAAGCCAAACTGTCTTGACTCAGGATCAGGATTTGTAACCGTGGGTTGTTCGATTGCAGTTATGCAGCCTGGCAATTTATAATCTAGTAACTTATACACTTGAAGTCATGCCCTTTCTGTCCTAATAAGCTTGTTCGTTATATGCCTATTCCATAGTATCTTTACTGATACTGATACGATTAATTAAGTATGATTAATGATAGTATAATAAATATATACGACGTGCAGTGACGCTGATTCTGATTTCGTGCTGGTAAATACGTTGCTACATAATATGCATTTAGAGGTATTATGATTAATTGCTACATCATCTGTGGTTCTGCAGTTTTGTTTGGTTCTTGTATTCTGAAAAAAACAAAACAATGCTGTTACTCGAATCCGACTCATTGAAATTTGATTAAGTTCTGTCCTGTACTTGGTCGTAATGCCTAGTAGTGGACCTAGGAGGACTATACTATATAGACTTCACACGCCTTGAGCCGTATCAAGACGCACAACTCACATTTAGAAAGCAATAACTAAACTTTTTTTGCGACATACAAAATTAAACATCTAATTTGTATTCAACACAGTGATACCTGCAATTGCGGATACAATGCATCTTCCAATTTACTGAACCTTATAGGATCATTAAGTCTGATGACCACATAAGGCCAACTGTTTGAACTCAGGGATCAGGAATTATGTAACCGTGGGTGTATCGATGCAGTTATGCAGCCTGGCAATTTATAATCTAGTAACTTATACACTTGAAGTCATGCCCTTTCTGTCCTAATAAGCTTGTTCGTTATATGCCTATTCCATAGTATCTTTACTGATACTGATACGATTAATTAAGTATGATTAATGATAGTATAATAAATATATACGACGTGCAGTGACGCTGATTCTGATTTCATCATTATTTTCTATCTGCTTCTGCACTTAATGCGCCACTGTAAAAGCATCTACATCATTTAGCATTATTGTTGTAGTGATTGCGTGATGGATACCTGTCGTATATGTACCGGTGATGCTGAATACTTCTTTGGTTTTGTGAATCCGAACCTAAGTTTGTCTTTAATTCAGACATTTGAGCTTTATATCCCATGATTAAAACTAAAAAATGGGTTATAATTACAAGAAATGTTTTAACGTTTTTTTTATGCCTATAGGAACGATTGAATCGGTCACTTATGGTATGCCAAGACAAATATGAGGCTGCAAGGCTCCAAAAGAAAAGCGGTGCAATGCAGAATATGGAGTCATGTGTTAACCTGACAATCGAAGATAACGTCAAGTCATTACCACATGTGGTTGCAAAGTTGAAGGCTTCTCTTGCCATTGATCCCACAACCGAGTGAAATCTGCATCTTTTTTGTACTAGTGATAATTTATTAGAAATTGTCATCGAGACTGATATGGAGAGGTTAACAAGCATATGCTAATATACAATTCTACTTGAACGGAATCAATCGGTTTGCTGCCATAATGTTGTGGAGTAAACTGACTGGAAGTTAAATTTATTTGATGGAACTAAAATAATTTATCCGATTTTTTTCTTACCTGACTAGTGTGGTGAATAGAGATGCAAATTCAAAACCGGTTTTTTAAAAAACCGGTCGAAAAACCGAAACCGGTTTTTTAAAAAACCGGTTTTTTTTTAACCGGTTCGGTTAAATATAACCGAACCGGTTAGACCGGTTTTCGGTTTTTTAATCATACCGGTTTTTTACCGGTTTTAAAACCGGTTTTAACCGGTTTTTTAAAAAAACCGGTTAAAACCGGTTTTTTTTTTTTTTTTTTTTTTTTTTTTTATAACCGTTAATAGTTTTTAAAAAAAAACCCGGTTTTAACTACTTGAGTACACTAATATGTTTTTAAAAAAACACTAATAGTTTTTAAAAAAACACTACTTGAGTACACTAATATAACCGAACACTAATAGTTTTTAAAAAAAAATTCTTTTTTGACTACTTGAGTACACTAATATGTTTTCGGGTGATGGCCATGCCGAAGCTCGAAATGTATTAGTATTTATATATTTTTAGTTGTATAATTGTATTGTTTAAATAAAAGTTATGGTTGTATTTTTTTAGTATGTTTCCGGTGCAAATAAAAAGTTATGATTGTATTTGTTTAGTATGTTTCCGGTGTATTGTTTAATTAAATGTTTATTATGTCAATTTGCACAAACATTTTGTGTTCGAAAAACTTTAGAAAGTACAATTCTTGATTTCAAAATTTTTGTTCAAATGATCTAGTATCTTTAAGATATAGGTGTACAAGCTTAGAATCAAGAAAAATATCATCTTTGTTCAAATTTTGTGTTCGAAAAACTTTAGAAAGTACAATTCTTGATTTCAAAATTTTTGAATTAAAATCCATAAAGTTTGCATTTTTAAGGTACCTACAGGCTTAGTAATACTAGTTGTACAAGAAATTTTGGAAACAACGATCAAAAGTGAGTCTTTTTGTGTTTTGAAAAATTTGAGCCTCGTACTTGTACAAGGCGATTTAGCAATCTGCAGGTCAAGGCGAGTTAGCAGCTTCATTTGTAAGGCGAATTAACAACATTCTTGTGCAAGGCGATTTAGCAGTAGCAGTGAAAGGTGTATTAGCAATTCTCTTTGCAAGGCGATTTATCAACTGTTCTTTGCAAGGCGATTTATAAATCTCTTTGTAACACCCCCAAAATCAGACTATGCAGCGGAATGGTAACATTGGGGTGCTACTTCAAGTACAACAAACAAGATATAGGAAACGACCAAAAATGGACGTTTTAAGGAATTATTTCATTTAATGCCATAACAAAATATCAGAGTTAATACATTAGGTCCCATAAGTTTTGGAAGTCATAAACATTCAACATACATTTTAATTAAACATAATTTCATAATCCCAAAAGATGACTTAAGTTTTTATAAAAGATAAAAGTTGCATAGAATTTAGATAAAACACAGAATCCGTCTTCATTGATATCCGCCACGGCTCCCCTCCAGTCTTCATATCTTAGGACCTGAAATTTACATGCTAAAAGTCAACACAAAGGTTGAGTGAAATCATAGGTTTATCGGTAAAAGGGTGGAACACAAGATCGAAGTAATGGTGGACTAAGTACGTATTCCGAAGTCCAAAACATGTAACTATGTACGTATTCCATAGTCAAAACAGGTATTATTGCACTAAGCTCATGACCCCGAAGCCTTTAAACTGTCAGTGCCCCAAAACAAATATATGGTGTCTGCCAAAACATGCCTACAAGTTCTCAATATGTTAAATGCATCTTGATCAAACTAGTGACCCAAGTAAAGGTGGGGATTGTCAGTCCCGATAGATCTATCCACAACACTCGCGCTTATTACAATAGCAATTAACGGTTCATGATGGTAGGGACTTTGAATGACAATTAACAACTTAGGCAATAATATTCAGGCAAAAATCTGGATAGTATACACTTTGAAAAAAAACACTTGTGTCCAATAGTATAACAAGCAATGTAATATCACTCCGTAGAGTTTGTAAAACAAGTAGATGGAAAAAGGGGGCTATGAACTCACCTCGAGTGAATAGTAATCAACAAGTATTCACAATAGAAAATGCGTCACGGAAATGACGGAATGCAACCTAATCCAATATAGGTCGGCATAAGTACTAAGCACTTAGATTAACAACAACATATAGCTCATCATACTATCGTTCGGGCTATCATAATTAAGAGGTCGTGTAGTGAACGTATGAGGAGCTAGGACACTTTAAATCGTAAATCCAGCAACTCGTCGATACGCCACCCCGAAGAGGCCTCATCATTATGAAACTCCCTAGTAATATAGTACTTTGATAACTAATACAACGTATAATTCTATATAGCTACATCACCGACTAATCGTTTTAGTGAAATCGTATTTATAAAGTAAAAATGTTTATAAGTAAACTTTAGAAAAAATGGTGTAACTTTCTCGTTTTAAGTCCGTTTCTTACGTCCACGTCTTCGTATTAAGACGAGTTATCAAAATATAACATTTTCAAAATTTAAGTTTTCTGATGAATAGTGATTTTTACTGTTCATAACAGTTATATTTTTATGTTTATAGATTTAGGTATCGTAAATGTCGTAACTTAGTCGTTATAGCTCCGTTTTTATCGATTCTTTCGAGCACGTCTTTGTTTTTAAAAGTTCTATCATATAAATGATGTTTTCAAAAATAAAAGTCCCTGGTGAACAGTAACTTTTTATAAAAATAGTTTTATAAAAGTGAAAACTTGAAATCGTCGTATCTTTTTCGTTATAAATCGGTTTTTCGAGTTCTTTATGACTACATGATCCTTGTGACATGTAGTATTTTATAAAAGTATAAAATACATATGTAATTTTTCGAATTCAAACAGCCCCTTAAGATAAATTTCTCAAAATGTGTTTAAAACTTGTTTTTACAACTTTTTAGCTTAACCACATTGTTACAAGTCCATTACACTACTTAGACTTTCATTCCCCCATGATACTAACATCCATATAACCTATGCAAAAGTTTACCAAAACATAATCAAGTGTAAAAAAATCCATTTTTACAAGTAAACAAGTCCTTAAATGGTGATATAGTTATATAGAACATGTAAACACATAAAGATGATTAAAGTAAAGACATAAAGGTTTATAGATAACCTTATAGTGATGTATGATGATGAACCAAAGTATCTAAACCCTTGTTTAGATGCAAGATTAAAACCCTAGATTAGGTTTAGAAACCCTAATCTTTCCTTTCTTGCTTCACACTTGCAAATGGTTAACTAAGGCTTCAAACCATTTTAGTAGGTCTTAGATATGTTGTGTGTATGCTTGTATGGTGATAGAAAATCAAGGTATGGATTTGTTATGAGGGTATTTGTTTGCCGTGAGATTAAAGAGGAGAAAGGAGAGTGTTTGTGTGATTTACACCTTAAAATGAGAGATGTATGTGTTTTCTTTCTAGTTTAGGTCTTATATAGAAGCTAACCATGGTTAAGGACCCTTGGTTAAGTCTAACTAGGGTGCATGGTTAAAGGAAAGGAAGTGAAAGATATTTTTTAGATATTTAGGGCAAGTGTATGAATCTTGATATTTTCTTGATAAATTCGGCCATATGTACATATATATGATGTTATATTTATTATTTTGTGTATTGGGTATAATCGTGGGTATTTGTCGAAGCGTAGATAGGTTTTGGTGCTTTCGGGTATGCCTAAACGTAATTTATCGTGAAACGTAAACGTTTTACGTAACCGATAAAAATAAAACATACTAAGTTGATTATTACTTTCATAATAAAAATATAATGATGACTTGACGTAAACGTTAATTTGTTTGGCGTCCGTTTACGTTGATTGTTGATTTTTAGTTTACGCGATTTAACGTATCGATTAAAATTAAAAGCGAACGCGTACGAGAAAAAAAAATAAATAGTGAATTTAAATAGCATCGCAAATGACCTGGAAATACGAAATGTTACACTCTTAGTACAAGGCGATTTATCAACTGTTCTTTGCAAGGCGATTTATCAAGTTCTGAGTGCAAGGCGATTTATCAACTGTTCTTTGTAAGACGATTTATCAAGCACTTTGTACAAGGCGAATTAACAATCTTTCATTGCAAGGCGATTTATCAATTTCCATTTACAAGGCGATTTAACAACTTCTAAAAGGAAAATTAATTCACTTGAACTAAATTCAAAACTCAAATTTGCTAAAGTAAATTATACGGCTAATCTCTTTGATTTGTAAAATCCCGTTAAACATTCAACTGTCTTCCCGGTTTTATCAAGAGTTGTAAAATCCCGTGTAATTTTAAGATTTAAAACACTCAAAAGACAACTCACTAAAACACAATTACTTTCAATCACCGTTCAATCCACAAGTAATCTTATAACATCAAATCAACATGGATTCAATAATTCCACTTAGACAAAAGAATACTCTTGCAGAGTACATGATACTCTCCGGTGCTGACAATCGTCCACCAATGTTGGACAAGGACCTGTATGATTCGTGGAAAAATAGAATGGAATTATACATGCAAAACAGAGAGCACGGAAGAATGATACTTGAATCAGTTGAAAATGGTCCACTCATTTGGCCTATTGTTGAAGAGAATGGGGTGACCAGAACAAATAAATATGCTGAATTATCTGCTGCTGAGAAAATTCAAGCTGAATGTGATATAAAGGCAACCAATATCATTTTTCAAGGTCTACCAGCTGATATCTATTCACTTGTGAATCATCACAGAGTTGCCAAGGATTTATGGGAGAGAGTTCAATTACTAATGCAAGGTACCTCTTTGACTAAGCAAGAAAGAGAGTGTAAGTTGTATGATGCATTTGATAAGTTTACTCACATCAAAGGGGAATCATTTCATAAGTATTACTTGAGATTCACTCAGCTGATTAATGATATGAACATTTACAACATAAAAATTGAGCAATTTTAAGTTAATACCAAGTTCTTAAACAGTCTTCCACCTGAATGGAGTAAGTTTGTGACTGATGTCAAACTTGTAAAAGATTTGCATACTACCAACTTTGATCAGCTTCATGCATATCTCGAACAACACGAACTCCATGCAAATGAAGTCCGTCTTCTGCGTGAACGCAATCAAGATCCACTCGCATTTGTTGCAAATCAGCAGATGACACCACCTCACTTCAACACTTATCAGTCTTCATACAATAATCCTCAGCGTCAACAATAGTTTCCACCATCTCAGTATGGATCAATTCATCACAATCAACATTACTCATCTACTTATCCATCACAACCTCAATTCAATCATTCATCCGTTCCACCATCGTATCCATATCAGTCTCAAATGAATCATCAAACCTCATCTGTTCCACAAATTGCTTATCAATCACCTCAAGTTTCTACACAACCTATGACTGAGTTACCTCTTATTGACTCAGGTTTTGCTGTTCCTGTATTCTCTCAAGGAGATGATCCAATTGCTTGTCTTAATAAGGCAATGGCTTTTCTAACAACTGTAGATTCCTTAAGGTTCCCCTCAACCAATAATCAACTTAGAACTTCATTGAATCCAAGAAACCAAGCCACTATTCAAGATGGCAGGGTCACAGTGCAACAAGTTCAGGGGAGACAAGGTCAAAGTTATTCTGGTACTGGGTATAAGAGTAATGCTACTAGTTCTGGGGGAAACAATGCAAGTGGACAGGCAACGGTTGTTAAATGCTACAACTGTCAAGGTGAAGGACATATGGCTAGGCAATGCACTCAGTCTAAGCGACCACGGAATGCAGCATGGTATAAGGATAAAGCAATGGTAGCTGAAGCTCAGGAAGCTGGACAAATTTTAGATGAAGAGCAACTCACATTTCTTGCAGATCCAGGGATTCCAGATGGTCAAGCTGTTCAGACAATCATTCCAAACAATGCTGCTTTTCAAACTGAGGATCTTGATACTTATGATTTTGACTGTGATGATATCTCGAATGCAAAAGCGGTTCTCATGGCCAATATTTCCAACTATGGTTCTTACATTATCTCAGAGGTATCTCATTCTGAAACCTATCTTAATGATATGGAAAATCAAAGTGTGCATGCTATGCAGGATTTTGAACATACACCAGTTGTGGATGTTACAGATAATGAGATAACAAGTGATAGCAATATTATTCCGTACTCTAAATATTTGCAAGAAACACAACAGGCGAATGTTCAAAATACTAATTGGCATGCACAACAAGATTCAATGATCTTATTTGTGATTTAACAAATATCGGAACAAATGATAAATCATGTAAATAATTTGGAAAAGGCTAATAAGGAACAAAATAATGAATCAGTAACCGCTTATTGTTGGACAACATTATGGTTTAAGCGATTTTAGTGAATTCCGAAGCATGCAGGTATAATTTTTGTACATTTAATATAAGGTATTGTAATTAAAGAATATAATTTTGTATTTATAGGTGTTCACAGGGTGGTCCGTCTTCATTCATGAATATGGGTACGCCACCAAAATTCCAAACCCCAATGCGGTCCCAACCTGGTTCATCTGATTGTCAAAGACAGATGCCGGAGCAGTTGGCCAGTCACTATTGGCAACCCTCGCCGCATCCTGGTTCTTACAATTCGTTTGCTCGAGTGCCATCTCATATGGGTAGGCCAAATTTGCAACCCACTATTGACACGCAACATGATGTTGATGGCATAGTTGACCAGGTAATCCTATTTTTATATACGAATATAATTAAATAGTAATACCCATCATGAATTAATAAATTCTTATTAATTGTTGAGGAGATATCCGTACCACCGGATTACATGCCTACAACAAGCCGTAATACCTATGGATTACATGCTTTACTAATGACACTCGAAGCAGATATCCGTACCACAAACATCATTCTACGAACAAGACAACAATTGTTGAGGAGCATTTCTGCAAAGCAAAACTTCGTTAACAATTACATGGCAATATAGATTATAAAATTTTGTTGCTAAATACCACAAGGCCAACCATGTGTGTTCGTGTTGTTTTCTGTTGTTTTATTTCCAGTTGTGTTAAATAAGGTTGCCAATCAAATAGATTGTGTGTGGTTTAATTGCTATGTAAAAGTTTTTTCAATATATTATATGAATCAATTACTTTTTATTCATAATGCATCAAAAAAAGTACTCAATCAACATGCTGTCTATCACTGCACATTTCACGTGATTTACAACATGATTTGACAACACAAATTTTTTAACTGTAACATATAAGACAACTCAATGACAATGCTGTCTATCACTTCAAATTACACGCGATTTACTAAAGTATCTGTCAAGTAATTGACTATAAATAGACACATATTTTAAGCACTCTTACTCACAAACATTTTTATCCTTCACACAACTTATTAATTTTATCTTTTCATTTTCTACCATGGCTAGTAACCCAGAAAACGTTAGGTTAACTGTCCTTATGAAACTACAAGAAGCAATTGATGAAGAAGCTATTTTGGAGGAACAAATTTTAGCCTTGATGCATCGCTTTGCTGATAGGTTTACGGATCGTAGGGTTGAAATTAACAATCTCATGGTTTTGCAAGATCACGCACTTGTCGACTATGGCAAGTACGCCCTAGGATGCATGACTGGGGCGGACATGAAAAAATGTGTATACTTGAAAAGCGTCAGGGATGAGTTGCTAAGGAGCATGGAAGAAAAATGTCAATTGATGGCGAACTACAGAGACATGTAAAAGCATTATTGCTTAACACCAGTTTGATAACCATGTATGTCGTTGTGTGTTGTTGTTTTTATGTTTTCATATCGTCTAAATAAGGTTGGCCATGTACTCCACTAGAGATCTGGTGATTCTCATGTTGTAATGCTTTTTAATGACTACCTTTAACTTTTATGCTTTCAATTCTAACTTTTAATTTTAATTGCATAAAAAAAATATAGGTTTTATAATTTTTTTTTAACAAAATGAAAAGCTTGACACACTTTGAAACCATCGTATCTTATGCATATTAAAAACTATTTATAGTAAATCTTTATTCATTTAAGTAGAGTCATCAAAGACTACACAGAGAACAAATCTACCTGAAGACTTTTCGGTGGATTTTTCATTGTCGGCCTGAAATCATGTTGTACAACCAAATAGAAAAACACCGAAGCACATAAAATATCATAAATAAAGAAAAATGGTTTTCTAGCTATTCATTGATGACTTCGGAAGAATATCATTATTTTTCTTTTGTTTTAATACTTACTAGAATTTTAACATTTAAATTTCTCAAAAATTATTTATTCCATTGACATGTGTGTATGCCTATAAATCATATACAACAATCTGACCACTTTTATATCTTAAAAAAATGTTGGTGATGGAAAAATGGATAACTCTTTTTACATTTGTATATGTATTGAAGATATACAATAGGTAAATCTTTGTTTGACCAAAACATATTGTATGCACGAAACATAATACTTATTTGAGTTTTTTAGTTTTCTATATTCTATATTCTATAAATATTGACGCTTTTGATAACTCAACTTGATGCTTTTAAATTCGATTGCGAAGCTAAAATTTTACATGTTTTAACACAAAGTATGACCATGAATCCTAAGTATAGCTGACACACTCATGCAACTATAATCATAAAACATATACAATATCAACTGCATACCCAACAGTAAGAATACCAGCCTTCCAAAGTGGAGGTCAATGGTTCGAATATAATATAGAACAGATTTAATGAATCTATTCTCTTCATATGATTTCGATAATACTCTATAACATAACTTATAAAACAAAAATAAAATAAAAATTATACACATATTTAAAAAAAAACATAATGTCTGAGCTTCGTGCGTATGCGGGCATTAAAACTAGCTTTAAAAAGAAAATGATTAATATATCACTTGTAACACAAATTAAAAAAATGATTATTTTGAAGGTTAAAATGCAAATTTTATTATAGATATTGTTGATCCCACGCCTTGATCGATTCTTTATGATATAAAGAGTTTGTTACCTTGGAAGAATCCAAAATAACAAGGATTGTTCTAAAAACAATTTGAACTTCAAGACTAATATTTTCCTGAAATGATCATGCATCGTATAACCTCCATAAAATTTGTTCAAGCCTCAGATTTACTTTCCAAACATTTCTTCCAACTTGGAAAGTGTCTAATACTCCAACTCAAAAGTACGTATTCTCACTTATCAGTTTCTTGTACCATTGACCGTTATTTTTCCTTTTCTTTTGACCTTTTTTACTGGGCTTTACACCGGTTAATTTTGGCTTTTCATAAAAACACAACATACTTCATCCTTTGACTTTCCTAGGCGATTGAGTCTACGTTTAATGCAAGGTATACAAGAGCAAACATCATGATTTAAAGGTGCTACCCCTATATCGTCATTGACAAAAGAATTGTTGATCCCTTCCTTGTTTAAGAACTCATTTGTCTTGTATCTTTTTGAGTTGTCATTTTCCATGTCAACACTTCTTTTCAAATTACCATCAACATCATTTATAGAGTTGGGGAAAGAATCTTAGCAAGTCAGCACTCTCACAATGGTTTCATTTGGAAGTTCCTGTGTGCCTTTCCCAAGAGTCATAATGGTTCTATACGAGAACCATGATGCTTTCGTTTAATACAAATGACAACCATAAAACTTTTACCGAAATTTAGTCGAGCTATCAAACATATGGTGTTGTCTTAATTAAGTATTCACTACGAACAGTAACGTATCTACTAATTTGAGTAATTAACTAGGACATGCACTCCACTAAATTTTTGGTTCTTCTCTGGGTACCAAATTTACGTTATTTCGGTTTTAGGGTTAACTAAGTATAAACAACAGTTTGATGTTATATTATGGGTATCGTTCACTCTTAATTATCTTCATTCATGACTTCATCACACCTAGACTAATTATATTGTAAGTGTAACAAGTATATTTGTTTTGTAGTTTACTAGCAGGGTACCCGCGCGATACGGTGACGGGTATCCTGTGATTAACCGGAGAAAAAAAAAGAAAATGATCACAATCAGGCCCGTTCACTCATTTTTATATGTTTCGGCCGGTTCTATTCGGTTCGTTTTCGGACGGCTTTTATTTGCTAGCCGAACCGGTGACCACTCATGTTCCTGGTTGAACCTGTTGGTTCGATCCGGTTTTTAAACTATATGTATCAACATATAAATTGTATGAAGCTTTGTGTGTTTTATTAGTTTGTACAATGTATATAATGACATGTACTTTTTATTTTAAAGGTGTTTTAAAAATAAAATTAATTAGTGCGTTTAATGGATTAAAAAATGTTTTAAAAATTCTCGTAATCTTTTACTACCATTTCCATACTAAACAAAAAGTGTAAAAAAATACACTACAGTCAAACAGTTAAGATTAAAGAATCCTCGCGGATACTATACCATGCTTATAGAAAAAAAATGTTTAATACTCATTAGGTTTTTGTCAAATGTCAACCATCTCTATGTCTTGTCATAGGCCAGTATGCACATTATATTACAGTATTACACCACAATCTCCTTGACAAATAAAGCTCCATAACAAACTAACCATAACACCAGCTGCAACAAAATAAAAATGTCACTCACTCTCTTCACTCTGCTCTTCATCTTCACCGCAACCATCACTGCAACAACCACCTCACCCGAAAAACTAATCCCTCCCGACTTTTGAACCGAAAAAACATCACGTCTGTACACTTATTCTCCCCAACTCCCGAAACCATTTCATTTTTTTCAAACACAAACATCTCTCTCCTTCTCACCATCCCAAACTCACTCATTCCTTCTTTTTCCAAGAACAGCAACTCTTCCGCCACGTCGGCATGGCTCTTAAGTCACGTCACACCTTTCGTCCCGCACGTTCGTATCTCCTCTATCTCACTCGGAAACAACGTCACTGATGCTAACTTACTAAAACTACTACTTTCTGGTATTGATAATGTTAAAGAAAAGGTTAAGGGGTTAGGGATTAAGGGGGTTAAAGTTTCTACCACGGTATCTTTGGCGTTTGTTAACAGTAAGGATATTGTCGCGAAAGAGTTGTTGGGTGGTTTAAGTGAAAAGGATGCTACTTTGTTTGTGAATGTGAAGCATTGGAATGTATCGTTAGGGCCGTTTAAAGAAGTTGTTTGCGGTGGTTTTGCGTTGAAGCGTGATTTAAGTGCCGATGTAGGCTACGTGAGTTTAGATAATAATGGGGAGATGATGGATTATCGTGTTGTTGAAGTAAGGGTTTTGAAAGTTGAGGAGGATAAAGTTAAGAAGGATGATGACGTCGACGCTATATTATTTTTACTTATACTGTGGATCGTGTGCATGTTAAGTACGTGTTTATAGTTAGGGACTACGAGGATTAGTGGTTTTTTAATGTTGGGGGTTTGGTATGTTTTAGAGGGTTTACTTTTAGTATGATGTATGTCACATTGGTTTGATGGCAAATTTGAAGTTAGTTTGTTGAAATTGGACTTTCAATGGAATTTGGGTCTTTTTCTTTCGTCGTTTTGCAGTTTGATTTATATTTGTGATGTTGTTAGCTATTATTGGAATGGTAAGTTGCTAAAGTTGATATTGCACTATGGGTCGGTCGACCCTCTTGGCAGGCTTCGGTCAACTTGTAGCGGAGGAGTCGTTCCGCATCAGTCGGGTATGTTTGTGGGTCGTAACCACGATTGATGTCAAGCACATAAATTGTCAAAAAAAATTGCAACGGCTTGGTCTCATTTAGTATAAAAAAAACCTTTTTAACTTTTAAAATTTAAACACTTTAACACAATAAATATCAAATTCATTTCACCTGTTTATACACAATTTATATACACTTATATTAACTTTTTTAAATAGCTTGTTCGTTTCGACACAACGTAGATGAAATCAAAGCTATGGTTCAGAAACAAATCGAGGAGGTTAAAGTTCGTCAGCTAGCAATTTTGAACTTAGCCGTTGAATATGACAATGCCTGCACAGCTAAAGATCTGCTGAACGCATACGAGAAATACACTGATAGAAAAAACGTGTTTTGATTGACGCTTTTTTGAAAGAAGAATCTGATATAGATTACGAGATGCATAACGCTTTGTTTAGAAATGCGTCAAAAATAGAATGTTGAATTAATAATAAATATGTTTGGATAGATAACGCCTTGTTTTAGTTTTCGTATTGTTCTTTAAAATTCGTATTGTAATATCTAGTTTTTAATCAAGTGCGTTTATTGTTTTTAACTTTCGTACGTTTACGTTCACATTTACATTTTTAATTTCGTATTGTAATTTTGAATTCTTACTTCAATGGCTACTTTTCCTCTATAAATACCATTTTACCATCATTCATTTTCTCACACAACTTCTTATTAAACTATCTCAAATATTATTCATTTTCACACAAACACTATGGCTAATGAACCAAACGAGGTATGAGACGCTATCCTTAAGCGACTACGAACCGAACAAGAAAAGGAGGTCACGTTGGCTAACAATTTGTTGGGTGAGATGACTCGTTATCTCCTTCAGATGCATAACCGTGCTGGGGAGGAAACGAGGGTGCATTCGTTGCCTCTCGACTAGCCACTTAACAGCGACAGTCTACATATTCTGCTTATAAGCTCGGGATCATATACGCGTATCACAACCGCCTTGGAGGCCGCGAGAGAAGAAGTGATGAGAAGCATAAATGAGAAGCAAGAATTCATCAACAATTACCGAGCAATCTAAAAGCTTTTGTTCTCGTATCGTATCGTAATTTGTTATGTTTTTCGTATTGTATTTTTTTCGTATCGTATCGTAAATTAATTTTCTTAATTATATTGTAATGTCATAGTATATTTGATTTATTATGTAATGTTTTTTATTATGTTAATATTTTTATTTAATGAAATTAAATTTTGTTGTTAAAAAATTTTTAAAAAAGAAAAAAATAAATGTCGTCTTATAGTGGTAAAAAGTTATATATAGGTCGCCGGAGAGAAAAAACTGACGTGGTAGAAAAAATAAAGGTCGCTGATGGTCACTATAGTGCCTAGTCTAAAAGAAACTTTCACTATTGTAAATTGTCCTATCCTAAGAAAGTAGACATGGAAACTCACATTGTCAAAGTCATATATTCTACAATTGGATCAATTATCTATTGGATCTTTATTATCATGGAAATTGTCCTTTAAGCGTTTCCAAACACCATGTGTCGTGGTACTATCATCAACGATCATGTCCACAAGTTTGAGAGATATGGTAGAATAGATCCACATGACCACGAGCAAATCATTGGAGTCATGTAAAGGATCAACAGTGGATGTGGTTGTAGTGGCAGGTGCTTCAAGATGGTGGTGAACCTCATATGTTTTGCAAAAACGTTTAATCAATGAACTTCATGAATTGTAGTTTAATTTATCTAGATCTAGTGGTGTGGGGATACACGCCTTGATGCTAACAATCGAATAGGCTTTATCGATTGGTTGCTTCGTTGTAGGAGATCCCATCATCATGCTATGACGAGTGGTATGCAAAAGCTAAAAGAAAAAGGCAGTAGGCAAGCGTACAACAACAAGAAAAAAATAGAGTGATTTTAGGGTTAGGGTTTTATTTTTTGGAGAGGATCGGTGTAGGCTTTGACACCATATTGGATGGTTAATTCAATAAATGATAGGGCTCGACCCTATTATTCAGTAAACGATCGATACTTATACCTAATTCTCCAGTTTTTTTGAACGGCATATTCATTAAACTAGCAAGAAGCTAGATAGAAAGAAGATTACAAGAAGATTTTGGATCACAAATCCAATTGAACCACTCGGGTTTAAAAACTCTATTTCTATTAACAATCCAAGAGTGCGAGAAAACCTTGATATCATCCAAGAGAGTGTCTTTCCTAGGAGGTTTTAAGTCGAAGAAAACTCGGTTTCTATATCTCTAAATAACCCAAGCCGTGGTTTGAACCACCACATCGAAACAACTTTTTGTCGAGTTGTTTAGGTTGACTGTATCTCCCCACTTAATTAACGAGTCGACAAAGGTAGGAAAATCATTTAACACCCACCAAGTAGCAACAGAACTCCAAATCCTCGAAGCCAACGTGCAATCGATGAAAAGGTGGTGAGTAGTTTCAATGCCTTCATCACAAATCGCACATCGAGTAGAGTGCAGATATCAAAAGAGATAATGATTATATGTTCGTGATGATAGATTCAGATCTCATGTGTTTGTGTGTGTTTGTGTGTGTGTTTTTATATGGAACTTCCAAATCCTTACATGTGGTGTGTATTACTATCTTACACATTTCACAAGTAAAACAATGGCGTTTTGGACCCACTTTCACTATTCATTTTTAAGCACTGTAGCACTGTAGCTACAGTGTTATAGTGCTGGGCCAAAAAAAACCCAAAAAATTTAGCTTAAAAATTTGGGCCGGCCCAATTAGTTTTTTTTTTTAAAATTTGTTGGCACAAAATAGGGAGGAAAAAAATGTTACAAAAGTACCGACGCATTCAGATAAAAAAACATACGCGGTAACATTTCCGAATTGACTTAAACAGGCCCAAAAATTTGGGCCGACCGAATTAATTTTTTTTTTTTTTTAAATTACTATCTTACACATTTCACAAGTAAAACGACGGCGTTTTGGACCCACTTTCACTATTCATTTTAAGCACTGTAATACTGTAGCTACCGTGCTACAGTGCTGGGCAAAAAAAAAACCAAAAATTTGGGCCGGCCCAATTAGTTTTTTTTTTTTTAAATTTGTTGGCACAAACTAGGGAGGAAAAAAATGTTACAAAAGTACCGACGCATTCAGATAAAAAAATATCCACGGTAACATTTCCGAATTGACATAAACAGGCCCAAAAATTTGGGCCGACCCAATTAGTTTTTTTTTTTTTTTAAATTTGTTGGCACAAAATAGGGAGGAAAAAAATGTTACAAAAGTACCGACGCATTCAGATAAAAAAATATCCGCGGTAACATTTCCGAATTGACTTAAACAGGCCAAAAAATTTGGGCCGGCCCAATTAGTTTTTTAGTGTAGCTACAGCGCTACAGTGCTGGGCCAAAAAAAGCCCAAAAAATTTGGGCCGGCCCAATTAGTTTTTTTTTTTAATTTGTTGGCACAAAATAGGGAGGAAAAAAATGTTACAAAAGTACCGACACATTCAGATAAAAAGGAAAAAAATGTTACAAAAGTACCGACGCATTCAGATAAAAAAATACCCGCGGTAACATTTCCAAATTGACTATAATGAAAAAATAAATCCCCACTATTAAATATGGGGGCCAAAAAAAGCCCAAAAAATTTAGCCCAAAAATTTGGGCCGGCCCAATTAGTTTTTTTAATTTTTTGGCAGAAAATATGAAGGAAAAAAATGTTACAAAAGTACCGACGCATTCAGATAAAAAATATCCGCGGTAACATTTCCGAATTGACTATACTGAAAAAGTAAACCCGCACTATTAAATATGAGACCGACAAAATAAACTCGCACAAAATTGAAGGAAAAAAAAAGAATTAATGACACGCAACAACGCGCGAAAATTAACGCCCCGCAATAACGTGCAAGAAAAAATAAACTTACACTATTAAACATAAAAAAAACGCGCGAAAAAACAAATAAATAACACATTTCACAAGTAAAACTACGTCGTTTTGTCACTGCTACAGTACCCCCGGCCCAATGGTCTCAGTTACTGTTCATCGGCCCAAAAAAAAACTTTATTATCCCCCTTCTCTTTTTTGGCCAAAAATAAGAAATTTTTTTTTAGAGGAAGTACTCTCATCTTTAACTATTTACGACTTTCTATCGGCCTGGGCAAAAAAAAAAAAACGCGCGATTGTCATTTTATATAAGAACAAAAACAAACTATTAAACATGAGACCGAAAAAATAAACCCGAAAAAAAAATTTAATGCCCCACAACAACGCGCGAAAAATTAACGTCCGCAGCAACGCGCGGTTAATCTTGCTTGTTAACTACATTATTGAGCAGTGTAAATTATATTTTCCTTGCGATTGCTAAATGTTACTTGTGTAGTATACTAATACATGCTGAAAAATGTGCAACAAAAGTAACAGGATATTGTTAATAAATAGTTGAGTTAAGTACATTTTTGGTCTTTCTGGTTTGGAGCGAGTTCACTTTTGGTCCAAAATTC
>BQNB010123318.1:2323-20119 GCA_026074375.1 Tanacetum coccineum
TCACTAAGATAAGATAGATCAAATAGGGACAAAAATCAATTTAGAATTGAAAGACCAGAAGGGTTTGAAAATCGCCCACACAAGGAGAAAAGACTAGGCTTAAAAACTCAATTTTCATCTATTTAAAACGTCAACCAAACTTATTTATCATTCTCATTGTGTTTAAAATATTTTTTTCTTAAACCTAGATTATTCATACGACACCTATCACATTAAATTGCTACAAAAATCCATTTTGAGCCGTTATCGACCGACTTCGGACCGAAAACATGAATTTTTGAAAAAACTTAACCGAACCTTGCTCATCCATTTAAAAACACTTCAAATCACAAAATATAGCTTGGCAACTTATATTCACCCAAAATTTCACTTTTTTACGACTGTTACAGTCTTTTACCGAAATTCACAAAAATAACCGTTTTTCTAATAACTTTCAAGTCTCACACTCACAATTTACGTTGTAATTCCACGCTATTTCATTATTATAAATTTATTAAATAAATAAACCCATTAACACATTCCCAACTTCATTAAATCTCCACACTCGAATAAACTGTCATGCCGGTACGCGCTGCGTGACGATTTCTCGCCAAAACGCGGAAAAACTTCTCGGAAAGCACTGAAAACCTCAAAACCACTCTAAAACATATAAAAAAATAAAAAATGATTCATTTTACGAACTCAATAATTCATCAAACTCCCGGTTAAACCAAAACCATTTTACGCAAAAAATAGTCAACAGAAGTCAACTTTTCAGCTTTCATCAAGAAAACCGACAAGATCGAAAGACTTCAAAATACCAAATATAATATTTTATAATACTTAACCCTGGAAAATATTATCGGTTATCACAAGTTGTGAGTTAGAAGTGAGTTGTAGTGAGTTAGCAAAGATGTGATGTTGATGTGATAGTAGGAAGCCTAACATTTGAGATTCAAAATTCAAATGTTAGGAATGGGGAATTAGCAAAGTGTGTGAGGGAATTTTGGGTGAAGTGTGTGAGTGTGTGATTTAAATTTCATAACTTAAGAGAGTGTGTGAGTGAAGAGTGTAAAGGAAGCTTTGAGTGTGTGTGTATGTTATTTGAAATTTAAATGAGTGTGTATGTAAGTGTAAAGGTGAAGAAGAAAATGAATATGAGATATGTGGATGAGAATGCTGAGATGTGATGTTTAAGAGCCTATGTTGAAATTTTAGAGAACATAAGGTACAACAAGTACAAGGAAGGTACATTGTGTAATGATATGTGAGTTGTTCCATGTAGGTATGTTTTGAGAAGGTTTAAGCTTTTATAGTGAAGAAGGTTTAAGTGATGAAGATGATAAGAAGGTTTAAGTGATAAAGATGATAATCAAAGGATTAATTGGGTTGATAATCACATTGCCATAAGAGAGAAGAGAGATGGGCAAATGTGATTATGGCATGGTTTATAAAAGGAAAGTTTAGAGTGTGTGAAAGATATGAATAATCATTTGTTAGGTAGAAAGGATTAACAAATGATTATGAGGATATTTGGAGGAGAGTATGGTGAAGGAAATATGTGAGGAATCCATGTGGGAGTTTGTAAAGCATTTATATATAAGAGGTAGTAAGAATCAAAGTAGGATTAACCTTCAATTATCACAAACTCAATTAGTCATTTAGACTTTTAATCCATGATTATCAATAATGGATTTGATTACTAATCATCTTGATGCAAACAAGCTACGTGCTTTGCATCTCAAGTAAATCATATCTCATAACGGGAAGGGATGCGTTTACGCAAAGCGACATTTGACTTAGTTTGACCAATAAGGGAGTAAAACCCGTTACGTGATTAGGAACAACGTAAATCCAGATTAAGGTCAAATGAATACTTTTGTTTGATGCTATGTTGAAAGTATATTCACACTAGGTTTAGAAAAAAGTTTCGGCCTTGGCTAGAGGCGATTGATAAAAGATTTGAGTTGGCATTTTGTTAAAAATGGGAGGATTTGTTTTTGCTCCTCTCTAACTCTAAACCTTATTTAGAGTGTTCCCAAATGCTCAATTATCATGTACATACTTTTATTGAAGTTTTCACATGTGTCGGGTAAGAGGAAAGCCAACAAAACAAAATATGAAAACTAGGACAGCCCCTAGCGCATTGACGCGCAATTAGCACGCTAGGAACAAAGTTCCTGGTTTTCTGAATTTTGGCTATCATTTGTAATTGTAAGTGTTGCGAACGTTTATTTGTCATCATTAAAACATAAAGGAGACCCTAGTCAATGTTGCACTAATAGTAGTCTAGATACATAAAGCTTGAACTTATTCCAACTAAATTTGAACATGTATACAACTTTATAAAGAATTAGAAAATTGGCACATACATAATCATCTTTTCATGATTTATGTATTCATTCTCACACCCCACTATTCTACTACGCTTATCACAATCACCACACATCTTATACCCTTGTTTCTTCTGTATATCACAATTACCACACATCTTCAACTGTATCTTTAACCGTCATATGACCAATCGGTTCATCCATTTAATAGGGCAGCAATAATCCTTGCAAAATCCTTTAAAATGGAGCATGACCAATTGGTTCATCTAATAATCATATGAACGTAAAAATACATACCTTAAACTATGCCTCTGGCCAAGCTTTAAGCATATCACATGCCAACATCATGGGGCAGCAACAATCGTATCTCCCCGATTAAATTCCACACCATATTAAAAAACATAAGCATACGACAGAAAAAAAGGCAGAAGATCTAACACATAACGTACTTTATGAACTCCTCATGATGACTAAATGAAAATTCAAATAATTGGTTTAAGTGGACTGTTTGGGATTGCTTATCAAAATTGCTTATAAAGAGGCTTTTGGGATTATTTTTTTGAAACCACATATAAATGGTAAAATGCAAGTAAAGCTTGTGAAGAACCAACGTGGATGGTGTTGAGTTAAGAGTCGTAGTAACTCCATAGAAGAGGACAAACATGCATAAAGATGCAACACAAATATAGTATAAAGAAACTAAAAACAATTCTTATGCAATGTCATCTATCATCAATAATAAAAATAATCACCTTACTAATTTTTTGGGTTGGAGATAGCAGCACAATCAAGTTTGTATCATAAGATAACATGTTCACATATCGACTATGTTTTTATTACGTCATTAATATCATTTGATTTCAAAACACATTGATAGACAAATCAGTTTTAGACTCAAATCCAAGTACCCTTTAAATGACAATCATATTTGCAAACACACATTAACCCTTGTCCTTGCCCCATTAAATGTAAAACGCTGGAAGGCTAATCATAGCTAAGAGCGGAGGGAGTGGTCGGCTGTTAGCCTGGCGCCAAGCCCGATGGGCAGGCTTGTTTTGTGAATATCGATGCAAAAAATTAAGTAAATGTACATCAATTAAGTAAATGTAGCATAAAAAAAATCGTAGATTTCCTAAAATTACTAATGGAGATTTGTCCCATTGAAGGTTACCAAGTTTGTTGGGTTCCGGTGACCATCGAGAAGTTCTATAAAACGTGGGTACTTTGTGTTGTGGATAAAATTGATGAGTGTCATAGTTTGTGCGAGAAACCTTCGCGAAAAGAGGTTAAAGGCATGTATGATCTTCAAAAAAAAATGCAATCTTTTTTCATGGGAAGGAGATAGAATTGCTTTAATTTCCAACTAAAGGAAAACCAAAATTACCAAAGCTCGAGGTTAAGGCGGAAGAAAAGATGTTGAAGGTTAAAGTTGTTGCAGAGCATGTTGGGAAAATGCAAGACCTTCAAATTTGTGATAAACATGTTAGCGAAATCTCAATTTTGGTGTTGGAAACGAAAAAGGAAGTTGGTGTTTTGAAGACTTTTGATGGTGAAGTTGCGGGTTTTAAACTCGTGAAGATGTGAAGCGGTTTGTTTGTGAGCTAAAGATAGGTTCCGAGCAGGATCTTCAAGCTATACTCCAATTTGTCTGTATTAAATATGCTATAATCAAGTGATCAAGATTTCACTTAATGGCAGTTTCTACATGTTTTTGACCTATTTACCTAAATCTATACTGCATTCTAAAGCATTTGGGACTTCCTATAAAAGGAAGTCTTAAAATTTTTAAGACAAAAACATTACTATAAAAGAAATATTAGAAAATCAATGTAAAATCTAGAAATGTAAGTCTCATTTCAAACATATGTAACATCTCATTTAAACCATATAATAACCGCCCTCCAATAACGATATCTTTAAATGGAATTGTTTAAAAGAAAAACTCACTAAACTTATAATTACCAATTTAATGCTAAAATTTAAAAAATAAAAATGCTAACCATTTATACAATTAATAATTTAGACGTTCTACTTTTGAAAAACATATCTCTACTACTTTATAAAGTATCTGGGACATGCTAAATAAGGAATCTTTAAAATGAAAAACATGTGCTCGGCACAAAGATAGTCACTTGGTACTTGCCGCTGCACTGCGCGGGTACCCTTCTAGTTATACTAACATATATTGATACATGGGAGCTTCATATTTATGGAAGCTAATATTAGTGAGTTTCGTCGTATAACATTCCAACATAATTCAATCATAAAAGATAATGGGGCCATTAAATATCTAACAGCAGACATACATGGAAGCTAAACACATCCTAAGCTATTTGGTAGCAAGGCTTGCGACATTAACAAATGATATACCTATCCAAGATACATAACTCATATAGTACTAAAACAATTATACTTGCGACATTAACAAATGATTCCAAAACATTTAACTATGGATAGAGGAGCTAGTAAGAAATAAAGACAAAATAACAAAAGATATCTATAAAATTGACAGAGTAAGAGATGATATAACCTTCTGAGTTAATTTGTTACATATATAATGTTACAAAATCGCCCCATTTCACGTCGAATAATTTGAAGAATTGTAAACATGCTCATACGTTCCAGATAATATTGAGTAATACCATTATCCTTATAAATCAGAGTTCAACTTCCTGAGAAATCCTTCTTTGGTCTTTTAAGCAGTAGTTACGTCACTTTTCGTCATCGTCAATCTCCAAAAATGGATCGTTAAGTAGCTCAGAGGCAGAAGGCCTAACTCGTTTCTGGCCGATACACTTTTCGATGAAAGCTTTTAATTCTGGATCCTTTGCTTTGTTTAAGGCTACAGACATCACACCCTTAGTAACTTTGTGGTATATTTGAGCAATACAGTTGCATTCCATGTATGGTATATCCATTGTATCAATTTCTAGTAAGCACAATCCAAACGAATATATGTCTACTAACTCATTGTAATTCTCTTTGTACATCTCGGGTGCCATGTACTCGGGTGTCCCTATTACGAAATGCGCCATGTGGCTCTTTCCTACCATCCATGCTAAACCAATGTCACCAATCTTAACCTTTCCAATATTTCCATTGATGTAGATGTTGCTGCAGTTGAGATCTCTATAAATGACTCATGGATTGTGGGTGTGCAAATAATCCAAGCCTTTCAGAATCTGTCTTGACCACTTCTTTAAGACTTTCAATGACACACGCTTGTGTTTATTTCTGTAATCTCTAAGATTTCCTGATATGCATTCCTCAGTAATAAAGTTCAAGTGGTTCTTCTAAGTATTCTTCCAGAAACTATTCAGAACTATCAGGTTTTCGTTCCTTAAAGTCTTTAGCAGTTTAATTCTGAATATAGTCTCTTTTTAGCATTCTCGTCTCCATAAACATATAGCCTCGACTAAATTACATAAGAAACCATCTATCTGTAATCAAGGATTCCCATGTACCTTTCATTTCAGTCCATATTGTCATCAACTTTTGGATTTAACAAACAATATAGTGGTAGCTATGCATCCTGTTAAGCTTGTAATAGCTCCCTCCCATTTTTTGGGACTAATAGTGGTGAGTGGTGTTCGACCAAATGCTTGCAATGGAAGGGAAATGCATGAGATGTTAGTAATAATTGAGGTGGAAACTTTGACCCGTTTATTAACACATGGGTCAACTCGGGTTACGTTTTTTATTCTAATAGGTCAAATGAGCAGAGAATAATGATTAAACTAAAGGAAACAGGTGAGATGAGTTGAGCATATCAAATTAAATGAAATTCATCTGAACTATATTCAAAATGCATTTCAAAGACCTTATTTGAAGAATGATTAGATTGCATTATAAAAAGCTATAAGAATAGATAGAGCCGATCCAACCCAGTTGAGCTGTACAAAACATTACTTGTACCTAACCATCTAGCCATGCTAATAAAGATGCCAAATCAAGATGATTTAAAGAAAGCCAATATTACCTTACCACCAGCAACAGCAAGTGTATCTGGTGTTGGTTTTGTTTTACCAAAAGCTCAGCATACAAAATTTTATTCCAAGTATCGGGCACACCTGGAAGACACCAATGACCGCAATCATAGAAATGTAATGGCGATTTTTGTTCTTCTTCTGAGTAATGCGGCTTTCTGTAGATTGAAGGGTGCCCATCTTTTTGGAAAGCTGTTAATCTTATGATGAATTTTTTCAACACTTATTCCACCAAGTCAAAAAAACGAAGAGATGCACATCTTCCATTAACCACTGTGGCTATCTGCACACATATAACAAATCTTTGAGATCGTTTATATTATATGGACGAAAACGTATGTGTGTCTCAACTCTCAAAGTAATATAACCTTTTGCACAGATGTATGTTATTTAGCAATGACAACAAAGAAAAGGAAAATATTATGCATTCTAATGACTCCCTATTTGTACTCGTATTCATCTGCCAATTGTTCTGGTTCTGGGTTTCAATCTCATATATAACACATATACATGTGTACAATTACCTAGCATCATGAGGAAAGACACAAGCAAGTTTTGAAAAGCTTTTAGATCCCACCACCCAATCCACCCCCTCCAACCCCACCCACACATGATAAAAGCAAGCTCCAAAAACTGCTTTCTCAATAACATCTAGCTTGCACGAATGTATCGACCACTACATCTATCAAGAAACTCGGTCTAGTATTTATCGAATCCAATCTTTTAGTAAGGTACATGATCTTATCTCCCATATCTAACTTTCTTTTTTCAAAATCTATTTTGCATCAGATGACTCAGATACATGCACCGGTTTAGCTTGATCTTATCCGTTGTCATTTACTTTATAATTTTTGGGCATGGGATTTCTTATTCGAGTCCAAAGCCTGAATTTTTTTTAATCATTTTCAATAAAATGTTGATATTTTTTTAGCATGCTTCGACTGTCAGTTAATCGTGTATTGATTATACAAATAAAACGGTTTAAAACTAAACGTTTTTACAATCAACTTTTGACATTAGGTTTTCATTAATGACCAAACACATACACAAACCCATCTTCTCAATCATCTTATTATCTTAAAACATGATTTTCTATCCATCTCCCAATTTGTAGAAATGCATCAATCGTATACTTGTATAAATGTGTTTAAAACTTTTTTAAACATAACTTTAACACCAAAATCATTTTACACTCTATTTACTTTAATTATTTCATTAGTATCTAACCAAATGCAGACATTCCAGGAATATCTCATTAGATTACAAAGATTATGTCAGATTTTCTCAAATCAAAATTCGGATTTTGTTACTGTACTCCGGTGCCCTTTGATTTGTAAGCCGGTGCCCTTTGCATACAGCACCGGCAGTTCTGGCCTACAGTAAATTTTTTGGCTATATATTCAACGACCATTCTCTTGATTTTTTTCTCTCAGACTGATTTTCTTCATCTAATCATTCCTCTCTAATCACTGATCTCTCTCTCTCTAGAATCTCTTTCTAATTCTTGTGTAGCGTATTTCACTTCAAGAAAGGGAATTGTCATAATACGCAACAAGCTTCAAGCACATCGCATCAAAAAGTTGTTTGATCTTGTTATTCTGAACTTACTCCATTCAGAGGATCATCTTGTCTATGATTTATTATTGTATTGATAGTTGTACATCAAGTGTAGTTGTGTTATTATCGATTCTCGCTTGTGAGAAATTCGATGATCATCTTTGTAACCTATAGAAGTGTACCATCGTTGCAAAGGCTTCTCCGCCAAGTGAAAGAAGCTCGGTGACTAGTGTTTAACAAACTCTCGAGTAGGTGACTCGGGGAGTGGAGTTGGGAAGGATTGTCCTTGGAGCCAGATCACTATATAATATTGTGTCCCGGTAAACTACTGTTCTCACTCTATTCTTTTCTTATTTTTTTTCCTTTATTATTTAACTACTTCTTAATTATCTTGCAACAATATTCTAGATCACTTCAAATTAAAGGTTTCAAAAAAGTGTTTCAACTTTTAAACGAAGTCAACAAATTTAGAGAACTTTCAACCCTCAACTTCTCGTTTCCACAATTCAGCATCAAAAGCTAGGTTATCAAAGTTTTAAAATAAATTGTATTTTAATCTTTAAACAACGATTATGGATTAGGAAAACTACAAAGAAGGTCAATCTATGGCAAGACACCTCTCTTTGAGGCAAATTATTTTTATATATTGAAAAACGTTTAGAAACTACATGATGTCTACAGGACGTTAGATCGTTCGGTATATCATAGCTCATAGTAACTACAAACCTACCATCAAAGACAAGTATGGCATGGACGTGGTTACACCATATGAAAAACTTGATGAAACCCAAAGGAAAATTCTTTCCAAAAATGATGAAGCTAAAATGGTTTTATACAATGCTTTACCTAAAAAGGAAAAAGAATTTTCTTGTGTGACACGGATCAAAATATTTAGGATTCTTTAATAACTACTCATCAAGGTAACAAACAAGTTAAGGATAATAAAATAGATCTTTTTGTTCAAAAATATGAAGAGTTTACAATTACCGACGATGAAACCATTGATTGTGCCTTTTCTAGATTTAATACCATTATTACTTCTCTTAAAGCACTTGATGAATCCTTTTCAAGTCGTAATCATGTTAGGAAATTCTTGAGGGCTCTCCCATCTAAATGGCGACCAAAGGTAACGGCGATAGAAGAATCCAAAGACCTTTCAAAGCTATCTCTAGAAGAACTAGTTGGCAACCTCAAAGTTTAGGAAGTAGTTCTTGAGAAGGACTTTGAGATTGCAAAGAACAAGAAAGAAAAGTACAAGTCTCTCGCACTTAAAGCAAAACAAGTCTTGAATGATGATGATACATCTTCCTCGGATAGCAATGATGAGGAATATGCAATGGCCGTAAGGGATTTCAAGAAATTCTTTAGAAGAAGAGGCAAGTTTGTCCGACATCCCTATGACTACAAAAAGAACTTCTGAAAAATCAAGGAAGATAAAAGGGAAGATCGAAGATGCTTCAAGTGTGGTGATCCAAATCATTTCATTAGTGATTGCCCCAAAAACTCTTTCGGTGATCAAAAGGCATTCATTGTCGGAAGTTGGAGCGATAGTGGAGATGACTCAAAGAAAGAAGAGATTTGTCTCATGGCTCACTAAAACGAGGTATTATCCGATGATCCTTACTATAGTAGTTCATCTTTAGAATCTAGGGAAAATGAGTATGACAAACTTGGTCAAATTAGTCTTAGAATTATTAACAAAAACAAACATCTAAAGGCTAAAAATGAATCACTCAAAAAGACCATTAACGAACTTAAAACCAAGCTAGACATATTAGAAAAAGGTAAAGAAGCTAGTAGCAATTGTGATGCTTGTAATGAACTTAGAATAGAAGTTAACTCTCTAAAACTAAAACTAGCTAGTTTCGAGAATAGTAGTTCGTCTTTGCAAAAAATGGTCGAAATGCAAAAACCGTCAAAAGACAAGTGTGGATTAGGATACACAGAGACTATAGCTTCCTCTAGAAACACTAAAGTTAAAAATCTAGGAGGTCATCTAAAATAGCTCTCTGTAGAACCGGCTGGCCAGTGCCATTTACCAACAACACCGGCTTGTTCAAACGAACAACACCGGCTGTCTGATGATAGTGCAGAAAAATAAAATACTTGGAAACTAACGTAGTTAAAAAAATGACTCCGTGATAATTACCAAAAAGTCTCTTTTAGGCAAACCAAAAGGTAACAAACTTCCACCAATTCTAAAACTTGGTCGAGGACATGGAAAAAGTAGAATCCAAACGCCCCCTAAAACGACCCATAAGATACATAGTAACCTATACCCCAAAAGCGATTATCGCCAAGTAGGTTGGAACTATGAAACACAACATGAACAACAATTTCAACCACCTATGTATAATCATTGGTGTCCCTTTTCTTCATTTCCATACATGGGACAACCAAACGGTATGCATAACACTAACGGACCCATGAGATATTGGGGACCAAATGCTTGAGTTGTTTTGTGTATCTAGGTACGTCAAAAGGTGAAACCTGACCCGGATGAATGGATCCAAGAAAGCGGTTGCACTAGACATATGACGGGAAACAAAGATCTCTTTTCATCCTATAAACCTTTTGATGGAGGTAACGTGTTGTTTGGTAGCAACACTAAAAGCAAGATCATCAGAAAAGGTACAATTTCTCATAACTCTCTCACCATCAATGATGTTAGTCTCGTAGAAAATCTTAGTTTTAATCTTCTTAGCATAGGTCAAATTTGTGATAAAAAGTGCAATGTATTATTTAGTAAAACCGGTAGCAAAATAATTAAAAACAGCATAACCATAGGAAAAGGAATTAGGAAAATGGCCTTTACATTATGAAAATGGGGATATCTCAAGATTTTGCAAATCAATATTCGGATTTTGTTACTGTACTCCGGTGCCCTTTGATTTGTAAGCCGGTGCCCTTTGCATACAGAACCGCGAGGTTTCGGCCTACAGTAAATTTTTTGGCTATAAATACCAAACTATTTCTCATGTTTTCTCACACCTTTCTCATCTAATCTTCTCTCTAATCAACTGATCTCTCTCTCTCTCTAGGATCTCTTTCTAATTCTTGTGTAGGTAATTCACTTCAAGAAAGGAATTTCCAAATACGCAAAAGCTTCAAGCACGCCTCAAAAGTGTCTTGATCTTGATTTTTCATATTCATTCAAGAGATCATCTTGCTGTGATTTATTATTGTATTGATACTTGTACATCAAGTGTAGTTGTGTTATTATCGATTCTCGCTTGTGAGAAATTCAGTGATCATCTTTGTAACCTATAGAAGTGTACCATCATTGTGAAGGCTTCTTCGCCAAGTAAAAGGAGCTCGGTGACTAGTGTTTAACAAACTCTCGAGTAGGTGACTCGGGGAGTGGAGTAGGGCAAGGAAGGTGTCCTTGTAGCCGAACCACTATAAATACTTGTGTCCCGGTTAACTCTTTCTACACTCTATCTTTTCTTTATTCTTATATTTCTTACTTCTTAATTATCAAACAACAATATCTAGATCACTTCACTTAAAGTTTCAAACAAAGTGGTCAACAATTTTTAAAAGGTCAAAAATTTAGAAAACTATTCAAACCCCTCCCCCCTTCTAGTTTTCTACAGTGTATCTACAATCACAAGTACGCTATGATCACAAAATTAACACATAATTCTAATGCATCGATGAACCTTGAAAGTACACGATCATGCAATCCTAATTTGATTAAATTTTATATTTCAATACCTCACATAAGACTTAGCAAACATATTAGAAAGTGAACAAAATAGTAAACTTAAATAATTTAAATTGTTCAAAGTTATGATAAGCATACCGGTGTTTCAAAAAACATCCTTGGTGCCTCATTGTGGTTTTTTCCAATTAGCAAGTTGTTCACGAGTATCATATACCTTCCACGTTCTCCTTCTTTGCCAAACATAATTTGGAGGTATTTTGCAACCGCCCTACCATGAATTATCACAAGTGTCAGAATAGTGGCACTTCTACCTTAAAGATTTATTTTAGATTAAGCATAAATAATGTATATATAAGTTGTAAAGCACACTGATGCAAATTGTATGTGTATCTTGTTATACCGCAAAATTTGTCATGTTTTGAGTTTATATGAGTTGGACAAAAGTTGTTAATTTCTATATCTTGCATGCAGAAAATAAATGTAGCTTGTTATGCTTCCTGTTATTGGTTTATTATATCACGTTGCTAATTTTAATAAAGTCAATTGGTTGTGTATTCATTTTTTTGTAAAAAATTGCATATATTATAGGAAAAAGAAGACGATTCACCCACTTCGGATGAGGTGAATAACGATATCATACCATTTGCGTCTGTGCCAAGGCAGCTGGCTATAGGTGTTGAGTAAGTTCATTTTGCTTAATACCTATCTCATGTACGACGCCGCACACGACTATACTAGTCCTGTTAATTCCAAATTCTAATCAATCCAAATTCCAATACATTCTTTACGTTTGATGCTTAGAGTTTAGACGGTTTTTGAAATTTACCCAAATACAGTTTTTTTAGTTGGTGTGTGATGGGTGACGAATTTACCCATCCACAAATCCTATTCAATCCCATCTCAAGATAATACATACTTAACTATTTAGCAGTAATAGATAAGTAATATTATAAATATTTATAATTATTAATTATAAGATATCTCGACAAGGTCTTGGGTAAACCTTGCCACCTTCAAAATAATCATTATACGTTGGAAAATGAAACATTTACCCATAATTAAACACTTTACAAGAATTTTAGTTTCGAGAGAAAAAATGTATTTTTCGTCCCTTTAGTGAATTTATTAAATAAATAAAAATAATTAAATATTATTTTTTTATTTAAAAAAATCAAAAAATCATGAAAAAAAGAAAAATTTCTAAGTATAAACTTTTTACGAAATTTTGACATGACTCGTACGTTTATACAACGTTTTCCAAGGTTTCAAACCTTATTTCAAACATTTTTTACAAATTCGACACTTTTCGACAAAATTTTAAAATCTCAATCTTTAACGCTTTACCAACAACGTTTTTTCTCCAAAATATAATTCACTAATCACTTGCGTAAATACATTTTCCTCTTTTAAAAGTCCGGTCAAAATTTCCATAATACTACATATCGCTTATTAGGCTTAAGGACCCAACAGGGTCCATTAGGGTCATTTATAAGTCCAAAATTCGATCCAAGTCCAAAACCAAAGTCCATTTACATATATAAGTATATACTTATATGTAGAAATAATCCGGACCACAATAAGCCCCTCCATTAAGCCGCGACTCAAATGGGCTTATTGGGCCGTGAGTCCATAAACTCCAAAATACGTATATTAAGCTTTAAGATAAGCTAATAAGCTACATATCGCATTTGGTTACTACCAAAAGCCTTAAAAAATAAAAATAGTCTACAAAACATACAGCCCATATCACAAAATAATCAAGAATCACTTCCCTTTGTGCATTCACCAAATCAAGCCTTGAGCATAAGCTCAAATAGCCAACAAATGCTTAAATAAGCCCGCAATATGCTTATAAAGCTATTATTCCAAAATAAGTATCGATCAACATATATTAATTCACCATCACGGACCACAACATCAAAGCTAAAAATTCCCCTTTTTTCTTTTTCCTATTCACAAACAAACACCACTTTAAATCATTCTGTTTTGTTTCCGAAAATCGAATTTTCTCATCGATCACTTGTAAAACTACATCTTGGTTAGCTAGAATTAAGCCACCATGTCTCCCTTGACTTATTTGACCGGCCATGGGATCCTATGGGGTCTCGGGCCTTTCTTTTCGTGTCGGGATCACTTAAAAGCTCGTAAAACTCAACCGTAAAATTTACCGCAAAGTTAATTAGCATTTTTATTCACCTTAAAAAATACTTTTCCATTAACCTAGAGTATTTACACGACATGTTTTCACTTTAAACCCTTCAAAACTCATTTGGAGATTAACGGACGTGTCAGGACTCGTTTTTCGGCATTTTTCAAAATTCACATGTCAAACCACCCGAAATACAAATAACATAATAATATCCTCCAAAAAGAGATATTATTCACAAATAACCATAAATTACCACAATTCTCATAAAATCACCACCGTCAACACGGTACATTATCTGAATAAACTGACAAGAGTCAAATAGTCAAAAGACTATAAATGAAATATTCATAACACAAAAAAGGCAAATGTTACATAAATGATTTTTATGCAATCTATGGTTAAAAGTATAAGTATTATAATCATAGGAGATTAACGGACGTGTCAGGACTCGTTTTTCGGCACTTCTCAAAATTCACAGGTCAAACCACCCAGAATACAAATAACATAATAATATCCTCCAAAAAGGGATATTATTCACAAATAACCATAAATTACCACAATTCTTATAAAATCACCACCATCAACACGGTACATTATCTGAATAAACTGACAAAAGTCAAATAGTCAAAGGACTATAAATGAAATATTCAGAACACAAAAAGGGTAAATGTTACATTCTACCCCCCCTTAAAAGAATTTCAACCCAGAAATTCAGCTACTAACATCACTAAACAATGCGGGTACTTTAGTTTCATCTGATCCTCACGTTCCCACGTGAATTCAAGATCACATTTCAAATTCCATCAAACCTTTACGATGGTAATCCTACTATGCTTCAGCTTCTTAAACTGTCTTTCCAAGATTTCTACCGGTTCTTCTACAAAATTCAACTTAGCATCAACTTGGATCTCATCCAAGGGCACTTACAGTGTTGGATCAGCCAAACACTTCTTAAGGTTCGACACGTGGAACGTGTCATGAACACCATTCAACTCCTCAAGCAAATCTAACTGATAGGCCACAAGGCCTACCTTCTCAATAATCTCAAAAGGTCCAACAAATATAGGTGCTAGTTTCCCTTTCTTCCCAAAGCGTACCACACCTTTCCAAGGCGACACTTTGAGCAAGACAAATCACCCACACTAAACTCTAGAGGCTTCCTCCTCTTATCAGCATAACTTTTCTGACGATCCCGCGCAACCTTAAGTCTATCCTTAATCTGCGAGATCTTCTTAGTAGTCTCTTGCACTAACTTAGGTTCTATCAACTGACCTTCTCCAACCTCAGCCCACATAATTAGCGGACGACACTTTCTATCATACAATGCCTTAAACGGAGCACATCTCACACTAGAATGATAACTATTGTTATACAAAACCTCAACCAACGGAAGATGAACATCCCAACTTCCTCCGAAGTCCAGGACGTACGCTCTAAGCATGTCTTCCAAAGTCTGAATAGTATGCTCACTCTGACCATCGGTCTGAGGGTGATAAGCCGTACTCATATCTAAATGAGTCCCTAATGCCTCTTGCATTGACTGCCAAAACCTTGATGTGAAACAACTATCACGATCCGATATAATCGAGATCGGCACACCATGTCTAGCAACTATCTCATTTAAATACAATCTAGCCAACCTTTCCATCTTATAATCCTCATGCATAAGTAGGAAATGAGCAGACTTAGTCAATCGGTCCATAATGACCCAGATTGTGTCATGCCCACTACTAGTCCTAGGAAACTTAGTCACAAAATCCATAGTTATCCCTTCCCATTTCAATACGAGAATCTCAGGTTGCTGGAGCAAGCCAGATGGCCATTGATGCTCAGCCTTAACCTTCAAACAAGTTAAACACTTACTAACATACTCAGCTATATCCTTTTTCATTCCAGGCCACCAATACCTATCTCTCAAATATTAATACATCATATCAGCTCCTGGGTGTACAGAGTACTTCAACTTATGGGCTTCATCCATTATTAGGGTTCTCACCTCACCCTTCAAAGGTACCCATATTCGATCCAAGTAGTCAAAGTTCCATCACTTCTTTGTTCTATCATCTCATTTAAACCTTTCTGCAATACTACAAACTCACCCGCAGCCTCCTTCTGAGCTGCCAGTATCCTATCCTTGATACTCGACTGAAGGATCATATTCATAGCTCTAACTCTCTTAGGCTTTACACTTTCCTTCCTACTTAGGACATCAGCCACCACATTCGCCTTACCAGGATGGTAGCGAATTTCACAGTCATAATCACTAAGCAACTCTATCCAGCGACGCTGTCGCATATTTAACTCTTTCTGACTAAAGATACGATGAAGACTTTTATGGTACGTATAGATGACACTCTTCGTCCCATACAGATAATGTCCCTAGATCTTAAGTGCAAACACAACCGTACCCAACTCTAAACCCCCCCCCCCCCCCCCCCCCCCCCCCCCCCCCCCCCCCCCCCCCCCCCCCCCCCCCCCCCCCCCCCCCCCCCCCCCCTCCCCCCCCCCCCCCCCCCCCCCCCCCCCCCCCTCAACCTCGACAACTCTATCCAGCGATGTTGTCGCATATTCAACTCTTTCTGACTAAAGATATGCTGAAGACTCTTATGATCCGTATACACTCTCTGTCCCTTACAAATAATGTCTCCAGATCTTAAGTGCAAACACAACCGCACCTAACTCTAAATCATAGGTAGTATAATTCTTCTTATAAATTTTCAACTGCCTAGACGCATGGGCCATAACCTCACCTCTTTGCATTAACATACAGCCTAGTCCTATCCCAAACATATCACAATACACTAAAAAATCCTCAGGTCCATCGAGGAGAGCTAGAACGGGTGCATTACCCAACTTATCCCTCAAATTTTGAAATGCATTCTCTTGCTCCCACCCCAGTCAAAGGTATTGCTTTTCTGAGTCAAGACAGTAAGTGACTTAGCTATCTTAGAAAAGTCCTAAACTACTTAGTTTATGACATACAAAAGTCTTAACCAAAACTCACACCAATCCTATACAATTTCATACTTCAAATTTCGCACTACAATTCTTATATTAATCCAAACAATCTCATACTACTGATCTCATACTACAAATCTTATACCAATTTCATCAATCTCGCATTACCACTCTCCTACTACAAGTTTCAAACTAATCCATCAATCTTATGGAATTTGTCAGAATACGCAACATGACCAGCCTCGACCATAGCGTGCTTTCGCAACTTAGTTTCTAATTTTTGCATCTCATTGCTAGGACAAAACTCTTCCCTCGTCAACACCTTAAAGTCATCCCATGACATAGCTACAACAATCTCTTGGCTTCGCGTATGGATATGAGGGTTCCACCATGTTAATGCCTTGCCAACAAATGATTGGTCATTCCTTTGACCATCCGGTTCATTAACTCGCTCATCATTTCCTATCCTAGGTCCTCTACCCCTTCCACCTGCTCTACCAACTCGTCCACCCATCCCCCATCCCCGTGATTCAGCAGCAAGCCGGCCAACACTTCGGGTCATAACCCTTGGCGGCATTATCCACACGAGGGAGAACATGGGCAACGTTAGGTAGGCGGGAAGACTCATATATATATAAGCTAGTTATATATACATAGTATACTACTCATAATAATTTCTATAAGCCCAAATTATAAACCAAGGTCCAATAGGCCTTAAGCCCATTAAGCCGACCCAAAACAAGCCGAATCATAAGCCAAATCCAAAATAAACGATAAGATAAATATTATGGTACGATTATAAGCCGAATTATCATAAGTTAAATATAAGCCGAAGCTAAAATAATCTATAAGCTTATATAAGCTAATGTGTAAATACTTTTAATAAAATACTAACAAGTTTTAAATTTATAAAACTTGTATACCGTTTACACGCACTAACGGACAGAGTACCCGGTCGTAAAGTAGTGCAGTAGCTGGTAAATCCGAGGTCGTCCCAAGAACTAAGTTTAATAGTATTAATTCGATTATGGATGTCACGTTGGAAAATAGTTTTGATATAGTAATTATAGCTAAGGATTAATAATGCGAAGAAAGTAAATAAGGATGTAATCAATGGAAGAGAAGTTGTGCTGCCCTAATCATTTCATTGCTACTATTACATCTAGG
>BQNB010123319.1:0-10000 GCA_026074375.1 Tanacetum coccineum
ATCTAGGTCTTAGGATGACGAACCGCCTAAGTCTTAAGAATGATATGCCGCCTCGAGATAAACAGCTATTGCACTAATTAATCAAACCAGCTTATAATCGGATTAACATGGTTAATACAGTTTTCTTATATTTGGCTTATACCGCTCTCTTATCTTTTGTTACTTGTCTTTTGTGTTTATTGTTCTTAGAATTGATATTTATCACCATAAACCTGTGCCAATTTCTCAGGCTGAAATCCCCTTTATTACCTCTAGTAAATATGTATAGCATAGGTTTAACCTTTAATTAGACTAATTTAGATAGATTAAAATACTGATAGAATATTAGATTAACTTCCACTCTTAGTGTTCGACACCCTACTTACCGCGAAGCTTCATCTTGACCTGGTACACTGCACGTTAGAGTGTTGTCTTTAGGTTAGTCGGCTAAATATAAATGTAAAATTTTGATACATAAATTATACACCACGTGACGACACATCAGCCATGATAAGAGGTTTTGCTTCTTACCGCAGTTATTTCATGATTTGACATTCTTACTACTGTCGAGTAAGTCCAGAAACGTGTACATCCTTATATTGCCTTCGCCGTCTCCCTATGCATTGATGGATAATAGTAACCTTGCTTTGTAATTTTTGCAACCATGGAGTGAGGCTCTGCATTAAACCCGTAGGAACCTTCGTGTACTTCTTGTATGACTTCTTTAGCCTGCGAAGGACCTATACACCAGAGCCATGGTGTCAAAAAGACATTTTGTATAGGTTTCCTTTGATTAGCCGGTACTGGGGAGCTCTAATTCGAACTTTTCTAGCCTCTTTTGAATCTTCCGACAGTAAACCATTTAGCATGTATTCATACATGGGTGTCATCTAATTTTTCTCTATTTCGGTTGTGATCTTTGATACTTCCTTGCTTTTTATTGATCCGTTTGCTAGAACTTCTACCAATACCTCCTTGGTTAGATGTTCGAAGGTTATAGAGGCCAATTTTCTTTATGCATCGGCCTTCTTGTTCTGATTCCTTCGGATGTGTTCCATGGAATAAGTGTCAAAGCTTCTTAAGACTTCTTTTGTCTTTTCTAGGTATTGCTTGATCACAGGCTGTCTAGCTTCGAAGTGACCCTTAACCAGGTTAGCCACCAGCTGCGAGTCTATGAATATGGCTAGGTTTTTTATTTCCATTTCTTCTGCTATTCATAATCCTGCTAGCAAGGCTTCATACTCTGCTTCATTGTTAATGGTTTAGAATTGGAATCTTAGGGCGTACGTGTACTCCTTTCCTTCGGGACTAACCAACATTAGACCGGTGCCGGAACCATCGGAGCTTGAGGCTCTGTCAGTGAATAACTTCCATATTCTTTCCAAGTTAAGAACTTTGTTTGTAGCTGTTGGTTTTCTGGTCTCCATGTCTTTGTTTTCTATAGAGGGTGTCTCAGCCAGGATATCAGCTAAGATTTGTCCTTTGATAGAGTTACGTTCTTTAAACTCGATGTCGTGTTCTCCCAACTCGATTGCCCATTTAGCTATCCTTCCCGATTTCTCAGGTCTGGCAAGGATTTGCTTGTTAGGCTTATCAGTTAGTACTTTAATTGGGTGAGCCTGGTAGTACCTTTGTAGCCTTCTTACGGCATGAACGAGAGCTAGTATGAGCTTCACCATTTCTGGGTAGTTTAACTTTGCGTCTTATAGTACTCTACTTATGAAGTAAATCAAAACCTGTCTCTTTTCCCTTTCGGCCAATAGGACTGCACTTATGCTTTTTGTTGAAGCTGCGAGATACATTACTAACACTTCGCCTTTGATTGAGACTGTAAGTGTTGGTAATATTTCTATAAATTCATTCATCTTTCAAAAGGCTTCCCTAGCGTCAGTGGTCCATTGTATGGTCTTCTTGTCAGTGTAACTTTTAAGGGCTTTGAATAATAGCAACGACTTATGACCCCCTTCAAAAGGAATCGGCTTAGTGCAGCCAACTTCCTATTGAGGCTTTGTATCTCCTTGAGTGTCTTTAGTAGCTTAAGATATGCGATTTCCTTAACCTTCGAGGGATTAGCTTTAAATCCTTGCTTAGTGATGAGATGCCCTAAGAATGATCCTTCTTCAACACCAAAAGTACACTTCTTCGGATTGAGCTTCATATTGATTGATCGAAGCCGGTCGAATATCTCCTGGATGTCTAGTAACATATCCTCTTCTAAAACACTTTTAATCACCATGTCGTCAACGTAGGCTTTGAGGTTTCGTCTAATTTGATCATTGAACACTTTGTTGACCAACCTTTGGTAGGTTGCCCCTGCGTTCTTTAAGCCAAAGGGCATCTTTCGATAGCAAAATACTCCTTTTCTAGTGAAAAAAATTGTCTTATCCTCATCCCCTTCTGCCATTTGTGTTTGATTGTACCCCTTATAGGCATCGAACAAACATGTCAGTCAGAAACCGAAGAGTGATTCCACCTTCCAATCAATTTTTAGCAAGGGATAGTAGTCTTTGGGCAAGCTTTGTTTATGTCTGTGAGGTCCACGCACATTCTCCAGCCTCCATCACTTTTCTTGACCATGACTTGGTTTTCCACCCACGTATGATACTTGACTTCTCATAAGATCCCTGCCTTTGTGAGCTCATCAACCTCTTTGCACGCTACTTCATTTTATTCCGGAGCTAATCCTCGCTTCTTTCGCTTCACTGGCTCAATATGCTTGTACTCATTCAGCTTATGTTCCGTGTTGTAGGGCTTCCCTCCTATCATAATGGTTCTTGGGATCCCTGTCATATCAGCATATGTCCATGCAAAGACATCCGTGTTGGATCGGAGGAGATCTTGTAGTTTTCTTTTAAATTTGGTCGGTAGTTGCTTCCTAATAAAGACCGTCTGTTCATGGTGTTTATCATTAACAACAATCCTTTCTTCTGCATCTATATAGCTAAGAACGTCCTTCGTAATCTCTAATGTATCGTTGTGAGGTTGTAATTTATGTTTCAAGTTTTTAAATTATATTTTGCCGACTTTACCAAAAATAACACTTTAACGGGTAGTGTACCCGGTCATATAGGAGTTTCGTGGTAAGTAGGGTGTCGATCACTAAGAGCGAGAAAAAATCTTTCAAATTATTAATATTTTGGTTATCTAGACTAAGTTAATTCTATTCTATGTTAAACCTATGCTAAACCTATGTTAATCCTAATTCTAACGGATAAGGGCATTTTTCAGCCCGAGAGACTAGCACAGGTTTTGTGGTGACTTAGATCAATTTAAGACGCAATAACACACACAAGTAAATCAACAGAAGATAAAGAGCTATCTAGCCAAATATAAGAAAACTGTATTAGCCATGATTAATCCAATTAGAATGTTGGTTTGTTTATTTAGTGCAATGATTACTTATCTCGAGGCGGCATATCATTCTTAAGACTTAGGCGTTACTTCTTCCTAAGACCTAGATACGAAGAATTCTGTCATAATTAAGCGTATCCGCATAAAGCATCCTTATTTGTTGATTATAATCTATCTTAAGGGTTAAAGCAAAAGTGATCTTGTTAAACCCTAACTCATGGAGACTTTACCTACTTACTGCTTAAAGGCAATTCATACACTAGTAGTCCACTAGCGAAGTCTTTACCAATTAATTGAGAACATACTCGTTGATCCCAAGGGTCACCTGCCGGTCTAACTAAGCTCGCAATCTAAAGGTAAAGATGGGTCATTATTCGTGATCCTATTGGTCCGTATCACTAGATCCAGTTGAATGATAGGTCGCATACAAAAGCACGTAAACAAGTATAAACTGATAAACAAAAACAAGCAATCAACGATAAATTAAGCAATCGATATTGATAACGCCCAAATTATGCATGTTTTCTATGGCGTTACTTGTATATATTCTATCATTTCTTGTGAACTTTTGATACTTAATAAACTAAAATTGCTTGCATGTTCACTTGAAGACATCCCAAGGCTAGATACATCAAAATCAAATACTTACGCGATAAAGAACGCATCACTCAAGAAAAAGATCAACAATCAAGTTCTACGTACTAAAAGTACGTCGCACTTAACAATTGTGTGCCGCACTTTCCTTCAAGTCAAAGGCAGTCAACGTTGCATTAACTCAACAAGTACGACGCACTTAACAATTGTGTGCCGCACTTCCCATCTGATATTAAGCATTTATGAAGACTTTAATGCTACTGCATTTACACCCCAAGTATGCTGCACAATCTTTTGTGTGCGCCGTACTTTCTCACTAAACATTTACTGCTAGTGCATTTAATCACCATGTGTGCCACATAATCTTTTGTGTGAGCCGTACTTTTCACCAAAATTCAACCTATAAATTAAAGATGAATTTTCACTCTCAAATCATTCCTTCCTATTCCTTTCACTCAACAAAACACACATAAACCCTAATCCTCTCATCCATCGCCATATAAACACCAAAAACACTACATCCCTTGAAGAACAAAAGATTCAACAATCAAGAACGAAGACGGTTTAGTTATTGAAATAATGGAAGTTTATGTTAAATCTACTTTTGTTATGAACACTTTAGCCATGAGAGGCTAAATCTCTCATGACTACTCGATGATGTTATGATAATGAATAAGCATTTGGTATGATCATGATCCCTTTAATCTCAAGCTTATGTTGAAATCCTATTATATCTTATCTTGTCCATCTTTGCTTATCAACTTAAATTGTATAGTCATATTGGTATAGGTCGAAAGACCCAGTATGATCTATGTGGTTTTAAAGATTTATCTATGATCTTTATCGTTTGTGCCGAGAAATCTACTTTCGTAATTGATAAATAAATAAGCTTTGATATACTAGTAACTATATTATTTGAGTGACACATTTGGTCTAGTTAACTAAATATAAGTCTTAAGTTAAGCAAGTTAGTTTGTGAAAACAATTTCTGACGAGAAAATCCTTTTTATAAACTAAGGTTCCATCTTCGTGGTCTAATCATTTCCAACGCTTATAAGTTATTTTTAACTACCCGAGTAGTCATCTTTATTATCATTGGTAAAACAAAAAGTTATTTTCAACTTAAAGTTTATTTTCTTTCTGATTATTTGAACACTACTTAAATCCCTGTGGACGACCTGGTCTTACATAAAAAGATTATACTACATACGTGGGTTATACTTTTACCCGTGTGTTTCCTTATAATAAAATCGGTACTATCAGTCATTATAAATTCAAAGCTTTTGAAACACATCAAAGTTTTTGGCGCCGCCGCCGGGGATTTTATAAGCTGTTTTGTAGTCAACTCTGGAAAATTACTTTAACTCCCTCTTTTCAAAAAATCGTATACAGTTTTCTGGCAAACTGACCCAAACAATTTCTCTCTTGGATGCATACACGTGCTTCCAATTCTGAACTTGTTGAACCGTTACCTGAACCGAAACGTACTCTGAATCGCCACACAACACCCACAATAAACGGATGTAGTAACGGGGATTTGTTTATTGTAGACTAGTTATCAAACAGTTCAAGCATAGCCTATGAGAGTATGTAACCCCGAGACGACCCAATAAATTACCCTAAATCCCCCCCCCCCATAAACATCTCAAAAAAAATAAAAAAATCTCCCTCTTATATAACACACCCCTCCCCCACTCACCCACACCACCCCACTCCCCCCCCTCAAACACCAAACCCCCCCCACCCCACCCCCCCCCCCCCCCCCCCCCCACCCCTCGTCCCAGACTGCGTCCGAACGACTTAGCCCCTCAGAGTTCCCTACATCAAAGAAATTAGATCTACCACTACACCCAAGGAATTGTTCTACCGCCAGTTCTTAACATCTATTACTTCCGTTACTTTCGTGATATTCTTCAAAAACTTACGACTCACTGGATGATGATACCAAGTGGGATGCTGACCATGTTTGCTTGGCTACCGACTCTGGTTCGCGCGATCACTATTCCTAAAACCGCAAATGAATTTGCTATCAAAGGTAACCACTGGACTCTTGTCAAAGGAAACCAATTCGATGGTAGAACCAAAACCGTTCCTCATAAACACATTCATGAATTCCTTGGAATCTGCGATATGTTTAAATACAGAGATACTAAAAATGAAAAGCCGTCCGCCTGGATGATGTTTCCCCTATCACTAACTGGAGAAGCAAAGACATAGCTAGATGAACTCAACGAAGGAACTATCGAAACATGGGATGAACTTCGAACCACTTTCATTAGCCGATTCTTTCTCCCAGCTCTTTTCGGCCAACTCCTAGGAGAAATCCAAGCTTTCTCTCAACATGAAAACGAATCTCTAACCGATGCTTAGCTTCATATGAAGGAAATGCTATGAAACTGCCATGGTCACAATCTATCCAAAGGCAACATTATAAAAATCCTCTATCATGGTCTCAGCGAAATAACCCAAGAGGTTCTAAATGCCACAGCAGGTGGTATTTTCCTCTATAAAACACTAAATCAAGCTTATCAGCTTCTCGAAGATAAAGTATTACTCAAGCTCGACTGGGTTAAAAATCAAAAAACCAAATCAACTCTTAAGAAAACTGTTGCTTTCGCTGATAAGGGCAACAGTAATTCTGATACTGACAAAATTATGGCCCGAATGGATGCCATGACTCTAAAAATGGATGCTCAGTACAAAGAACTCCAGTCTAATGCTAAAAAAACAAAAATCGATCTTGATGAGGATGACATACCTATGTCCCGTGAAGAAGAAGCCAAATTCATGCAAACTTTCCGTAAGACTCATTTTTACAATGATTACCGCGACCGAGACTCGAATCGAGATAATTAGCGTTCAAGCAGACGAAATGATTATAATCGAGACAATTACCGATCCAACACCAATGATAAACCATATGATCTTCAGAAACAATTCAACGATTTCATGAAATCTTAACAATCAACCAACGCTTTTATTAAAGAAACGTTCATGGATCTTAAAACCCAACTCGAAACCATAGCCAAAAATCATCAAGCTTTAATCCAGAATCTTGAGACTAAGTTTGACAGACTCGCTGACAAGCAATCTGGTAGACCTTCTGGCTCTTTTCTAAGTAACACTCAACCAAACCCGAAAGGGCACAACGCCAAAGCCTATCAACCACCACAATCTCGCAATGAGCATGTAAATGTTGTATTCATAAGAAGTGGTCAATTATATAACCCACCAGTTAACCAAAATGATCAACAAAACGATTCTGAAACTCCTATAAATTTCGATAGCGATGATGAAGACGAAGAACCTACACCTCAATGAAATCCAAAACCAGTTAAAGAAACTCAGTTACCCAAACCATACAAACCAAAAATCCCGTATCCTTAACGTCTTAGGAAAGAAAAAATGGAAGCCCAATACGGTAAATTTCTTGACATGATTCACGCCGTCCGAATCAATGTACCTCTTATCGACGTCTTAGCCGGAATGCCTAACTATGGAAAGTTTCTCAAGGAACTCATAAGCAACAAACACAAAATCGAACAAATCTCTGCCACTTTCTTAAGCGATGAAAGTTCAGCAATGATTCAAAATAAAGTTCCACCCAAACTCGGAGATCCCAGAAGTTTTCTTATTCCATGTAATTTTAACAAAACCTTCTCTTGCAATGCCTTAGCCGATCTTGGTGCTAGCATCAACCTCTTGCCATATTCAGTATATGCAAAACTATCTCTTGAAACTCTTAAACCTACCAAAATGAGCGTAAGATTAGCCGATAGATCAATCCAATACCCTATTGGAATAGCTAAAAATATGCTCGTTGAAGTTGGTAAATTCACCTTTCCTGCTAATTTTGTTATTCTCAAAATAGAAGAAGATAGTAAAGTTCCCCTCATTTTGGGACGACCATTTCTTCACACTACTAATGCAATTATTCGAGTTAAACAGAAACAACTCAATCTTGGAGTTGGAACTGAACGAATGATCTTCAATATCGACTCTGCAATGAAACACTCTTATTCGAACGATGATACATGTTTCAGTATAGATGTTATTGATATAATCTTAGAGGAAGATTTTGATGCTCTTCTAGACGAAGGAAGTAAAATCCTTCATTCCATCGAAGGAACCCTTCTTGAAGAAGAAATCTTTGCTGAATTCGATGAATTCATAGCAATGACTACTTATGATAACTCCGACTCTGAATCCGAAACTGAAGATCCACCATTCGAGAAAATCACCATCAACACAGACTATAAAATCAAGACATCCCTTGAAGAACCTCCTACGGATCTTGAACTTATACCCCTCCCTGATAATCTAGAATATGTATTCCTGGAAGAACCCTTTTTCTTCCTGTTATCATATCATCTCAGCTTACGAAAGAAAAGAAAAACAAACTCGTATCTGTCCTTAAAGAGCATAAGCAAGCCTTTGCATGGAAAACTACTGACATTCCTGGTATTTGCCCATCATTATGCAAACACAAGATACAACTTCTTGATGATAAGAAACCCGTTGTCCAAAAATAAAGAAAGTTAAACCCAAACATGCAGGAAGTTGTTAAGAAAGAAATCGTAAAACTCTTGGATACCGGTATTATTTATCTAATTACCGATAGTCTTTGGGTTAGTCCTATTCAGTGTGTACCAAAGAAAGGTGGTATTACAGTTGTCACAAACGAAAATGATGAACTTGTTCCAACAAGAACCGTTACGGGTTGGCAAGTATGCATCGATTATCATAAACTCAATGAAGCAATCGCAAAAGATCATTTTCCCTTACCGTTTATGGATCAAATGCTAGAGAGACTAGCAGGAAATAAATATTTTTATTTCCTCGATGGTTTTTCTATATAGTTTCAAATTCCTATCGATCCTAATGATCAAGAGAAAACAACATTCACATGTCCTTTCGGCACTTAGGCTTATAGGCGAATGCCTTTCGGTTTATGTAATGCTCCTGCCACATTCCAAAGGTGCATGTTGGCAATATTTCATGATATGATCGAAGAATCAGTCGAAGTATTCATGGACGATTTTTCCGTCTTCGGAAACACTTTCAATACCTGTCTAAACAACCTCGATAAAATGCTCCAACGTTGTAAAGATACTCATCTTGTCTTTAATTGGGAAAAATGTCACTTCATGGTCAAATAAGGAATTGTGCTCGGACACAAGATGTCTAGCGCCGGACTTGAAGTCGACAAAGCAAAGATCAACGTAATCTCAAAACTTCCACCCCCTACCAACATCGCCGGTTTTTACCGACGTTTCATTAAAGATTTCTCGAAAATTGCTCGACCTCTAACTAAACTGCTTGTAAAAGATACTCCATTTGAATTCGATGATGAATGTCAAAAAGCATTACGGAATTATTAAAAAATAGAATACTCACATGTGCACCTGTGGATCGTAAAGCCCAAACTGGATATTCCTTCGTTTTTTAAACTTAGGTGTGATGAAGTGAATTTATCCATAAGTATAGTAGGAGCCGTCTTAGTTTAAAAAGATGGTAAAAATTTTCACCCGATCTACTTCGCAAGCAAAACCCTTAATCTCGCTTAACAAAAATACACCGTAACCGAAAAAGAGCTTATGGTTGTAGTTTTTGCATTCGAAAAATTCAGATCTTATCTTATTCTCGCAAAAACTATTATTCATACCGATCATTCAGCTTTAAGGCACTTATTCAAGAAACAAGATGCTAAACCATGCCTTATTCGATGGATTCTACTCCTGCAAGAATTTGACATTGAAATTAAGGATAAAAAAGGGAACGTAAAATGTTTTTGGCTGACCACTTATCTCGAATTGAAAACGATGACTCAAGTGATGAGGTTGACGTCGATGACAACTTTCCTGGAGAAAAAACTCTTTATGGAAATCAATACAAAAATGGGACCTTTGGTTCGCAGACTTTGCAAACTACTGGTTAGTGCTATTTTTTCCATTACGATATGACAGATCAGCAAAAGGAATAAATTATCTCTGACCTCAACACTACTTTTGGAGGAACCTTACTTTTCAAAAGGTATGTTCTGACGGTATGATCAGACGTTGTATATCTGGACCAA
>BQNB010123320.1:2454-15440 GCA_026074375.1 Tanacetum coccineum
CGAATCTCACAATCGTAATCTGCGAGCAATTCTAGCCAACGACGTTGTCTCATGTTTAACTCTTTCTGATCAAGGATATGTTGAAGACTCTTATGATCGGTGAACACTTTGTACCATATAGACAGTGTCTCTAAATTTTAAGAGCGAACACTACAGCTCCTAATTCAAGGTCGTGTGTGGTACAGTTCTCTTCATGAGGCTTGAGTTGTTGAGATGCATATGCAATAACTTTTTCTCTTTGCATTAACACCGCTCCCAGACCTTGATGTGATGCATTACAATAAACGACAAAGTCATTGTTTCCTTCTGGTAATGCTAAGATTGGAGCTTCACACAATTTTTGTTTTAGTAGTTGAAAGGCTGACTCTTAGTCTTCTCCCCCGATATACTTCTTGTTTTTCTGGGTTAATTCAGTCAAAGGCTTTGCAATCTTCGAAAAAGCTTCGATGAATCTCCGATAGTAGCCGGCAAGTCCTAAGAATTGGCGTACTTTTGTGGGTGTGGTAGGAGATGCCCAATCCTTGACTGCTTCAATCTTGGCAGGGTCAACGTGAATTCCTTGAATGTCGATCACGTGCCCGAGAAATTGCACGATACAGATCCAGATATCACATTTGGAGAACTTGGCATATAATTTCTCCTTTTTGAGTAATTCCAAGATTATTCTTAGGTGATCTGTGTGTTCTTCTTTGTTATGGGAGCAGATAAGAATATCATCAATGAACACTATCAAAAATTTATCCAAGTATGGTTTACACACACGGTTCATGAGATCCATGAATACAACAGGTGCGTTAGTTAAACCAAATGGCATTACTTGGAATCCATAGTGTCCATATCGTGTTTTGAAAGCAGTCTTGGGAATATCTTCATCCCTGACTCTCAGTTGGTGATAGCCTGATCTCAAGTCAATTTTCGAGTAAATACTCAAACCTTGAAGTTGGTCGAATAAATCATCAATCCTGGGTAATGGGTAATGATTCTTTACGGCGAGTTTATTTAGCTCTCGGTAATCGATACACATTCTAAAATATTTGTTTTTCTTTTAAACAAATAAGATAGGAGCTCCCTAGGGCGAAGTACTTGGTCGGATCAAATCTCGGTCTGCTAACTCTTGTAGTTGGTTAGATAATTCCTGCATTTCTGAAGGAGCTAATCTGTAAGGTGCTTGGGCTACTGGTGCCGCTCCTAGAATTAAATCGATTTGGAATTATACTTGGCGAACTGGAGGAAGGCCAGGTAGATCTTCAGGAAAAACTTCCAGAAATTCTCTGACTACTGGTATATTTTCTAGTCATTTTTCGTCTGACTTCTTCTCCATTACTTGGGCTACGAAAACTTGATATCCCCTGGATATATATCTTTCGGTTTTAATACAGGATATGAGGCTTAGTCGGGTTTTACTTCGATCACCTCGTATGATCAAAGTTTCACAGTTGATGGGGATGTGGACGACTTTCTCGTCACAAGTAATTCTAGCATGATACTTGGATAACCAATCCATAAATTTGGGTACGGGCTTCTTGAAGTTCAGTTTCTAGTTGGTCAAAATCTTGTTGTATGATGACTCGACCATTACCAAGACCTTCTATCTTATCTTCCATGTTCTCAACGCGCTCAAGAGGGAGCTCATCTAAGTGATTTAAAATAGTCTCAGTCTGTTCCTTATGGCGCTCCAGATGCGTCTTATGAGAACTCTCTTTCCAATCTCAAATACATGAGGTGTGGCAGAAAAATCAATAGAGGAGGATGATAGGAAACGGGCTCATTTTTTGAGGTGGCAGAATCTCCTCATGAAGAAAGAAATCTCGGGAATCAAATAGTGGTGATGGTGGTAACAGTGGAGATGGAGGAAAAATAGTTGGTGGAGCAATAGGAGCTCGTGGTGGTGGAATAGGTGATTGATTACTAGTAGCATTATATGCTTGCTTTACCTTCATATATAGATCATCGTGGAAAGGTAAGATAGCGAGGCCAAAAGATCCTTAGATAAATCCTCTGAAGGATCAGAAGAAGTGTTTCTCGGTGAGGCTAGGGAATAGTCCGGTGAAGCCGGGGTATAGTCAGGAATATTCGTAGAGGAAAAAGCATCATTAACATAGGAATTAGATAGGACGATAATAGGGTGAGTGGATGTATACATAATTATGTAACAACCGAGTGGAAGTTATTTATATATACTTAATAGTGTTGTATCTTTACATACTATTCGGGAAATGTAGTGGCACAGAGGACTTTCTTGGATCGAAAATGGTTATACTTTAGGTTTTAACCTTGTTCTCTACAACCGAGGCTCTTGATACCAATCTGTAACACCCCCTTATTTGACATATAGCAGCAGAAGCTAAATTAGGGTATTACTTCATGAATCAATAGTCATAATCATAGAAAACGACTCAAAAGAGACGTTTTGGAAAATTTAGTTTTTGGGAAAATTAAGTTATCATTCAATTTATTTCAGAATTTTAGAAATGGAGGTCCCAAGTACATATGAAAACACAGAGTTGAATGATACAAAGTGTTGGAAACGTCTCAGTCTAATGCCACTCGTGCCATAGGTTGCTTAATACTGAGATAAACATGCTTAAAAGGGTCAACACAAGGTGAGTGAATTCTCAGTGTTTGATTTGTAAATAGTTGAATACAGTAAATGTATAGTAATAATGGCAACGAATACAATTTTTCATGGTTAAACAATATTATATTATTGCACTAAGCGCATGACACCGAAGCTTAAAGTAAATATGTTATTCATATGGTGTTTCCACAAAAGCGGGTGCTTTGCGAAAACCCGGAGTTCCTCAATGAATGAGTCCGCTGGCCATGTATGTACCAGAACTGGACGGGGAAGTTCAGTCCCAATAGATCTATTCACGGGTCATTCGATGCTTACTTCAGTAATTATCGGTTCCAGTGTTAGTGGGGCCTTATGGCTAATGGAAGGTACTTAGGTATAATATATACGGATAAACATACAGTTAAAAATACTTGTATTTATGTTTATAGTATGTATCTCCCCACATAGTTTAGCAAACATGTAAAGATGAGACTATGAACTCACCTTAATAAGGTAGTTGATTGATGTGAAAAGTAATTCAAAATAGGTGGAAGTTAAATACAATTCGTCCCGCAACTTGGGGTAATATGTCATGTCTTAGTTCGTTTGGTTTAATATTTCCCCCCATGGGATTTAGTAAAACATATAAAGGTGGGACTATGAACTCACCTTGATAAGGTAGTTGATTGATTTCAAATTTAATTCAAATGGAAGTAAACAACCTCGTCACACAACCTAGGGTAATATGTCAAGTCTTAGTTTGATTGTTTCAAAACTTTATTTCATAAAGTTTAACGGTTTTTGGTTTGTTAACTTGTGAAAATATCGTATCACTGTTCGGCTATCATAATCCAGAGGTCATGCAGTAAACGTTTGAGGAGCTAGGATACATTAAATCGTAAATCCAGCAACTCGTCAAAACGTCTACCCAAATGAAATCCCCTCACATGAAATTCCCTAGTAACGTGATACGTTATAGTTTAAATGATAGGATTTTATCTTTTTAAGTTTCTTCAAAAGCTAGAGGATGATAAATTATGTTAAATATATAACATAATTGTTTTATAATGTTTTGATCTATGAATGATAACGACAAATGTGTCGGGCTTTAATAAAATCGAGTCTTATGATATTTAAATATATTTTTATAATTAATATAATTTTTTTACATTTTATACCCTTGAGAATATGAAAATGACAATATATACCCTTGTTATATATTAATTTACAAATTTAATCCTTTACTTTATATTTCAAATATTTAAACCTTTAACTTTAGAAATTGGCAAAACAAGTCCCTGTAGTTTTTAGTTTAGAGTATTTACATTTTTTGCCCAAAAGATTAATAGTTTCAAAATGTTACAATATATACCCTTATGCATGAAATGTTTTGCGTTTTTAGTCCAAATTCTATAATCTTTGTATTTTTGATCTAGAAATCGATTTGCAGCTTATAGCTTATTACTATAAGCTAAAATAAGTAAGTTTTATGAGCTTATAACTTATGAAAAGAGCTTATGAGCTCGAATATTCAAAATGGGCACATTTGATTTAGAAATAATAACCTGATGGGTTAGGGCTTTTAGGATTAGTTTTAATGATTATAAAAGTGGTAAGTTAGCTTATTAGAATAACTTAAAAAATCAGTTTATGGCTTTTAGCTTATTAGGGTTTGAAATTAGGGTTTTAGGGTTTCAAAATGTTATTTAGGGCATGGTTTGGTTTTGGAAAACCAAACGAGTAGGTTTAGGGTTTAAGAACTTAACTCATGTGATCATAAAAGTTTATAAGAGCTTATAAAGGATCTAAAACTTATCAAGAGCTTATTGAATAAGTAAAAAGACTTACTAGCACATGAAATAGGTAAAATGGGTCAAATGTAACCCGAAACTTAGGAGATGAATTCAAGAACTCTTCTTTTCTTCTCTTCTATGGCTTCTGATTAGCTTAATCTTCCTTACTTCTCTTCTAAGACATGGCTAGAGCATAGTTTTAAGGTATTTTTGAGTTTGGATGGTGAATTAAGAATGTGTGCATGTATGCGTGTATATATAGGGTAAAGGAAAAAGTGGTGGACAAGTTAAGTGAAGTAGTGGCCAAGTAGAGTGGAGTGGTGGCCAAGGGATAGCTAGGGTAACTAATATAAGCTAGGAAATAGCTTAGAGAGGTGTTGAGAGGGTGGAGAGGGTTCGGCTAATAAAGGTGGTGACAAGGAGGTTCAACTTGGGGTGCAAGGTGACAAGTAGCTTACAAGGAGGTGGTGAGGTGTTGAGGTGCTTAATCTTGGGGCTCAAGTGTGGTGACAAGGTGATAGGGTGATGGGGACACGGTGGTGGATCATGATGGAAGGTGCTTTCTTGGTTCGAGCTAGTTAAGGTGTTACGGGTTTATTAGGGTTTCAGGTTAGGGTTTTGGATTTAGGATGAGCTATGGGCTGAGATAAAGAGAAACTATAGTTCAAATGTGATGCTTAAGAAGCTTGTAAGTTGTGTTAGAAAGGTTGTACAAAATGCCTTAGAAAAATGGAGGGAAAATGGGCTAGTTTGAATGTTGTGTTATATCGGGTTGTACCATAAGCTTAAAGGAGTTGTACTAGGGTTTTGGAGGGAAAAGGTATTCGAATTTCATGCATTGTACACTTGTACACATGCCTTAAAAGCTTGTACATTTTTTATATGGAAATCTTATACGTAATTAGGGTTTTGATATAAACGTTTAACGTATAAATCTGTTTTATAATAAACATTTTAAATGGTACGTTAAATAAATAATGTATGTAAAAATGAAGTTTAAAACATATTGCTTGACATATTATAACGTTTACTTACTATACACGTTGATGAAATTGGCATTGGTAGGTTGCGTGAGCTCGTTTACTTTTTATAATGTAAGTTACGTTACATTATGGATGGAATAAAGCAAAAATTTTTCCATGAAAATGGTTGCATCTAATTTAATAGATGGAAATTACACTGAGGAAAATTGTGGGTTGTTATACATTGACTCTCCCATTTAACATCTATGTATATCAATATCATATCGACTCATCTGTTTAACGTCTCATGTATATCAATGACACCTTGACTAACCCGTTTAACGTCTCTTGTTAAGCAAATTCTCATTGACTCACCCATTTAACGACTGGCTCCGTTTAATAAAAATTAACATAAAACCTTGAAAATGTACAAAGGAAGTCATATATCACTTTTACTAACCCGTCTAACGTCTCATGTATATCAACACCACCTCGACTCGCTCGTTAGACGTCACTCGTGTATATCGCGCGTACTCTTTCGTTTAACGTCTCATGTTTAAATCAATCAATATCACATTGTCTAACGGCTTTAACATCACATGTATATCAACACCACCTTGACTCACCCGTTATACGTCACTTATGTATATCGCATTGACTCATTCATTTAACGTGTCGTGTATATCAATATTACATCTTCTAACCGCTTTAATATCTCATGTACATAAATACCGCCTTGACCCACCCGTTAAACGCCTATCATGTATATCACATTGACTCATCCGTTTAACTTCTTATGTATATCATGTCGACTAACACGTTTAGCATCTCATGTACATCAATACCACCTCGACTTACCCGTTTAACGTGTCTTGTTAAGAAAAATATCACCGAATCGCCCCTATAACGAACAACTCCGTTTAACATAAATTAATGTAAAACATCACAAATGTACAGAGAAAGATATATATCACTTTGACATGCCTGTTTAACGTCTTATGTATATAACATCGACTCACCCGTTATACCTCACGTGTATATGAATAGCACATCGACTCACCCTTTAAACGTCTCTCATATGCATCGATGCCACATTGACTCTCCCATTTAACATCTATGTATATCAATATCATATCGACTAATCCTTTTAACGTCTCATGTATATCAATACCGCCTCGAGTAACCCATTTAACATCTCTTGTTAAGGAAATTCTCATTGACTCGCCTATTTAATAACCGACTCCGTTTAACAAAAATTAACGTAAAACCTTGAAAATGTACAAAGGAAGTCATATATCACTTCTACTAACCTGTTTAACGTCTCATGTATATCAACAGTTTCTTTGGATCGTCTTGTTCGAAAGCTCTAACAGGTATCTTTTACTTGTTTTGTTTTTTTAGTTTTTTTATACTAGTTTTGTCAGTGTCTTTTATTGATAACATAACATGTTTTTTTGTTGATTTTATTATTATTTACAATGGGTTGGTTAAATTTTTTGTTAAGTGATGTTTGGTTAAAATTATAGATAGTTCATGTTTCTTTATTTAGCGCGAACATATAATTCCCCTTGGATCTAGAACTTTTAAGAATATTTGTAACAACAAAACTATCAAACTATACAAAAAAAAAGACTTCTAAAACTACTAAAAAATAAAAAAAATTCTAAAAACAAATCTAACTAATAAAACTAAACCGCTTTAATATCTCATGTACATAAATACCGCCTTGACCCACCCGTTAAACGCCTATCATGTATATCACATTGACTCATCCGTTTAACTTCTTATGTATATCATGTCGACTAACACGTTTAGCATCTCATGTACATCAATACCACCTCGACTCACCCGTTTAACGTGTCTTGTTAAGAAAAATATCACCGAACGCCCCTTAACTAACAACTCCGTTTAAACAAAAATTAACGTAAAACATCACAAATGTACAGAGAAAGATATATATCACTTTGACATGCCTGTTTAACGTCTTATGTATATAACATCGACTCACCCGTTATACCTCACGTGTATATGAATAGCACATCGACTCACCCTTTAAACGTCTCTCATATGCATCGATGCCACATTGACTCTCCCATTTAACATCTATGTATATCAATATCATATCGACTAATCCTTTTAACGTCTCATGTATATCAATACCGCCTCGAGTAACCCATTTAACATCTCTTGTTAAGGAAATTCTCATTGACTCACCTATTTAATAACCGACTCCGTTTAACAAAAATTAACGTAAAACCTTGAAAATGTACAAAGGAAGTCATATATCACTTCTACTAACCTGTTTAACGTCTCATGTATATCAACACCACCTCGACTCACTCGTTAGACGTCACTCGTGTATACGACACTCATGTAAATCGCATCGACTGATTCGTTTAACGTCTCGTGTATATCAATATCACATCGTCTAACCGCTTTAAAATCTCATGTACATAATACCGCCTCGACTCACCCATTAATATATAATATTACATAAATAGATGTGTAATTATACACGTTTTTCTCTGCTACACACAAACCAAAAAACAAGTAATATCATCATTAAGCCACACACAAAGAAAGTAAAAGTCAAGAAAAAGACGATAATGTTTACACACAATACCCAAGAAACTCTCTTTGACGTCATAGTTCCTCCTTTCGTTAATCCACACCAAAACCCCTCATCTTTCTTAATCCTATATCAAATGTTTCTTTGGATCATCTTGTTCGAAAGCTCTAACAGGTATCTTTTACTTGTTTTGTTTTTTTAGTTTTTTTATACTAGTTTTGTTAGTGTCTTTTATTGATAACATAACATGTTTTTTTGTTGATTTTATTATTATTTACAATGGGTTGGTTAAATTTTTTGTTAAGTGATGTTTGGTTAAAATTATAGATAGTTCATGTTTCTTTATTTAGCGCGAACATATAATTCCCCTTGGATCTAGAACTTTTAAGAATATTTGTAACTACTATTGCTAAAAAGGAATTGCATGCGAGTGTTTGTTTGTACTTTAGGCTAGAGAGATACGGATCTAACATTTTCTAATGTAAGTAGATAAATATGAAATTAGTTACAGTATTTGGGAAGAAAAAGTACATCCTTTATGCCCATTCGTGTGGCTGTCTCTTTTGTGTTAGTTAAAGGGTATTTTCATTTTTATAACATCTTATTACAGCTTTTTTGTCTATATATATAATGTTAGGGTTTGGCCCAATTATTGATTCAAAGTTACTAGTAACTTATATGCAGAAACAATGTTTGGAAATCAATTTATCTGAAGCTTTGAACCAGAAGCTAATCTTGATACAGGAATGGTAACTGCACACAAACATATATGCGTTTATATTCTCACTGAAATTATGGATTTCCATTCTTTGGAATTAATCTGTTTTTGGAAAACTTGTTAATACACTAAATTTGACAGGTCCTGCACCAGGGATACTTACTAGGAGGGTCATACCATGGGCATGACTCAATTTATCGGGCCTGTATGGTCAGACTTTGTAAGTAAAAACTTTACCCAAGATGTTAAGTGTCTCCATTTTATGAAAGCGGGCGAGGACATGTTCTATGTCGCAACATATAACAAATACGGGCTTGAGATGCATGGTTACAAACAAAAAAGTCTTATGTTTTGGCGGTGCTTACTTAATGTTATAGACAGATCCTGTAGAGCCCAGGTAAATAATATTGTATATTATAGATTTCTCTATGACTTTATATTAAGGTCAATCTTTTTTATTACTATTATGAAACAGACTTTACCATTGGTATTTGTGCCTAAAGTGTATTCTACATCGCAATCAAACACGGTGGATCTTTTCATTAAAGACGGGGAGTGCGAGGTGTTTATAGGTAAAATATCGTCTGTGAATCGTCTGAAGACTTTCAAATTGGCCTTTTTGAACCCGATTGGTGGAGTATGATAGATGAGTTGGCCATCCGACCCGGTCAGTACTTTACGTTGACACTTGTGCGCAGAGGAAAGTTTAGTCTTATGGTTTTTAATACTGTGGGAGAGGCTCTTACGGCTTGTGAGAATTACGCCTCCTACGTGTTACAGAATTTAAATTGTCATATCGGACAAGAACCAGGTTCACACTTGTTTTGGATAATATTTCCACGCACATTAATATAAGTGTATCATTTTGGTATATATGTAACTATATTATTTATTGTTAATTTTATATTACAATGTGGAATGAATGGGCTGGTATTGCAATTGGAGGTGGCACACTAATCACGGTGATGAACGCATAGCTTTTTACATAAAGCTGACCTTAGATGCTATAATATTAGGCCGAATCGTAAGTTTGCTATAATACGTTACTTGCGTGTTCACTTAAGTATATTTCACAAATCCTAATATTTCATACTTTTAACAGCGCATATCAAAATGCTTTGTCGACAGGCACAAACTGCGCGAATATTTTTTAGCGGTTGTAAGTCACAGTGATAAAAAGTTTGAATTCAAGCTGTGTAAAAAATCAAAATCTGTTGAGATGTTTTTGACAACAACACTGAGGGACACGGTTAGATCTGGATTTTGGTGTGGCCAATGGGTTCGGTTTTATCTTAGCAAGGACACAAGTTTAGAGGATGGAGTTGTACGCTTCGAAGTTTGCTGATGACGTACTCCTGGGCATCTTTGTAAGTGCTATGTTTTGTTAGGCTTGTAAAAAACTAGCATTGGTTGGTATGTATTTGCAGTGGGTAGGGTAAAATAGTTGTTTATGTTTGTACAGATGAATGTTCCTGCGGTAATATTAGTTTTTCGGGTTACTGGGTCATCATGTTTGTTGATTCATGCTACGGCTTGGATTCAGGCATGGGGTAAACCGGTATGGACCAGCATAGATGACATACTCCTACTGGCCCTTGTGTTAAAGCATGTTATACCTTCCCTTCTATCTTAATTAGTTGTTTTGTTAAGCTTTAATAGTGTATTAGATCAGCATGTCGGTTGTAGGTCTTTCTGTAATCTACAAATATTTGGAAAAACATTGTAATTATTTGTATATTGGTGTAGGTACGAAGTATGGTTTATGACTTTATGTTGATTATGTTATACAGTATATACTGCTTTTTGTTGCTTTTATTTGTTCTTCTATCGGTATACCACACTGCATATACAACACTTATGTATATCAACTTAAAAAAAATGTGTTGGGAAATAGATTGTAAAAGACTTAATACTGGTAGTATAACAGTTAAGTCTGGTAGTATTAGTTAGTTCTGGCAGTACTAAGTTAATACTGTCAGTACTAAGTTAAGTCTGGCAGTACTAAAGTTAGTACTGGTAGAGTAGCAGTACTATAGTTAGTACTGGTCATATTTAGTTAAGTCTGTTCTAGTTAAGTCTGTTTATGTAACAGAATAGTAATAGTTATCTTAGAGATATCTTAGGAGATATCTTAGGAAAGGATATGCATTATCCTTTCGCACGTTTGTAAAGCCCATTAGGGTTTCCTTGGTGTATAAAAGGAACCCTAAGGCACAATGTTATGTACGTGATCGAAATATCAATAGAAGCATTAGAGCTTAATAGAAATCAATAGAAAATTAGTATTATTGTTTCTTCTTAATTCTTGTGTTAAGATTCCGCATTAACACTTGATATTCATAGTCAGTGTCTCTCACATAGTTGATTTGGATTTATTCAAGTTAGCTATTGTCTTACAAAGGCTAGATAGATCCTAAACCTAGGACCTACAAGTGGTATCAGAGCCTGTAGAGGGACTCTGAGTAAGAAGAATCACTAGAACCACAAACAAACACTCTCCTACAAAATGTCTCAACCTGCTAATGATGAGTTCTCACAACATCTCAGTGATGATGAAGAATCAAACCATGAAGATGCATCAGACACTGGTGCTGCACCTAAACAACAACAACAGGTGATTCCTCAAACAACTGCTATCTCAAATATCAAACTCCCAATTCTGAAGAAGGAGGAGTATGATATATGGGCTATGGAGATGGAGCATTACCTTGAGTACATTGACAATGAAGTTTGGAAGGTAATTCAGAATGGAAACTCCAAGAAGAGAATTTCAACTGGAAAGGATGGTATTGTTCGAATACTTTCACCAGTAACTGCTGCAGAAATTCAAGCTGTTGAAAAGGAAAGGAAGGCTAAGAATATCTTGCTGATGGCCATTCCCAAGGAGCATATGAGAAGATTTCATGGAATGGATGATGCAAAAGAGATCTGGGAAGCCATCAGAACTAGGTTTGGTGGTAATGCAAATTCAAAGAAAATGCAGAAGGCTGTTTTCAAACAACAGTTTGAAGCATTTAAAATATCCAGTTCAGAAGGGTTAGAAAAGGGATATGACAGATTCCAACAATTACTTTCTCAGTTGGAAGCTCATGGTGCTGAAGTATCAACTGAGGATGCAAATCATAAGTTTCTCAGATCTTTGCCCCCAGCATGGTCCAATCTGGCAATGACTATGAGAACTAAACCAGAGGTTGACACTTTATCTATTGATGATTTGTACAATAACCTTAGAGTTTTTGAGCAGGAAATCCAAGGTGCCTCAAAAACATCTTCAAGTGCTCAAAATGTTGCTTTTGTTTCACAAAGCAAAAGCAGCACTAATAAGGTTAAGTCTGGTTTTACTGGTGCCTACAGTACTTGCACTCCTTCTACTTCTTCAACCAATATTCCTGAAAAAGAAGTTCTTGCTGGTTTTGCTGATGAAGTTATCTATTCCCTCTTTGCCAAACAATCAGAGGACTGGGACTTGCTTCATGAAGATCTGGAACAAATTGATGATTTAGACATTGAAGAGATGGACATAAACTGGCAGATAGCAATGATTGCTATTCGAATGAAGAAGTTCTATAAGAAAACAGGAAGGAGAGTTCGTGTGGATGGAAAAACACCTGTTGGCTTTGACAAAAAGAAGCTTGAATGCTTCAATTGTCACAACACTTGTCACTTTGCTAGGGAAGGTACAGCAAAGGGGACACATGATGGAAAGAAGAAGAGAGACTCATTTTAACAACATCAAGAAGCTGGGAAGCAAGAGAAGAATCAGATGGGCTTGCTGACAATTGATGATGGGATTGTCAATTGGGGAGAACATACTGAAGTTAAAGAGACAAATCATGCACTTATGGCTATCAGCTCAAGTAATGAGGTATCTTTGTGTTCTAAAACTTGCATTGATTTATATAATAAGCTTAAAACACTGTGTGATGAACAAATGAATCAGTTAGGTGATCAAGAAGCAAAAATACTAGCCTATAGTCAAGCTGTTAAGAAACTAGAAGCTTAACTTGTTACTTTTTAAAAAGGGTAAAAGCCATATAATACCAACCTACTTTCTGAAACTTACCACAATGAACCATTTACTTTTTTATTACCGATATGACCAATGTACTTTCAAATTATTTTTCAACTTGAACAAAACGTTTGTACCGTTAGTTATTATGTGACAACGTTAGTCAATTTAGCTAACGATCGTTTGAGGAAGTTTCAAAAATCGTCCCTGTGGTTTTAATATATTTTTCTTTTTTTCGAAAAAAAAAATTTCGAAATTTTTATAAAAAATTTTGAAAATTTTTTTTTTTTTCGAAATTTTTTTCGAAAATATATATTTTTTTCGAACATTTTTTTTGAAAAATTTTTGAAAATTTTTTTTTTTTTTTTTCGAAAAAAA
>BQNB010123321.1:0-20119 GCA_026074375.1 Tanacetum coccineum
TTATTGATTATGTTTATCACATGATACTTGTTTACGTGCTTAAATATGCGGCCTATCATTCAACTGGGTCTAGTCCTACATATTTAATGCGCTGCAACTTCGATGTTGTTTGGGCGTAGGCTAAGAGTCTGGGATAGCTCTCCATATAGTAATACGTACAGGTAGAACAAATAGGATCACTAATAACGTCCTGCTTTCCTGATTGAAATGGTTGTACCGTAGAAGGTGGTGGCTTAGTACTAACTAATAATGTTCTGATCATTTGTATAGTTTGGATTGTGGACTATCACCTAACACAAGTTACCGTTAAGCAGTAAGTGGGTAAAGTATCTATGAGCTAAGGTTCGTTCGACATACACCATGTCGTCGTCTAGATGAATTATAATCAATATATTAGGATGCTTTATGCGGATGCTTTAATTGTGACATAATTAATGTGTCTAGGTCTTAGGATGAAGTCCCGCCTAAGTCTAAGAATGATATACCTCTTTGAGATAAGTAATCATTGCACTGAATAAACAAACCAACTTTTAATCAGATTAATGATAGTTAATACAGTTTTCTATCATAAGGCTCGACCGCTCTCTTATCTTCTGTTAATTTGCTTGCGTGGGTAAAAGTGTCTTGAATTGATTATAGTAACCAACTAAACCCGTGCCAGTCTCTCAGACTGAAAACCCCCCTTTTACCTGTTAGAATTAGGATTAGAACTAACATATGATTAGCATAGGTTTGACTTAGATTAGAGTTAACTTAGATTAGATAACCAAAATATAAATAAATTAAGAGATTTAACTTCGCTTCAAGTGTTCGACACCCTACTTACCACGAATCTACCACCGACCGGGTACACTGCCAGTTAAATTGTTGTTTTTGGTTAAGTCGACAAAATATAAATTTAAAATTTGAATCATAAAAATATACATCACACAATGACACATCATGCTCCTTGACCTCCTTGACATGTTCCTTCTAAACTCCAAATGTTTTGTTAACAATCATCTCCCACGTTGTCTTATTTGCTAGCCTAATGATGCAATTCCTTATAGCTACACAGCTTTTGACAACTACTTCTTTGTTGCTGGAATTGACTTACTACTTGTTCCCTTGCTTTTTGGAGTTCAAAGGCTCTTATGACTTGTTTCGATAGAACTTGGAAACTCAAGTTCTGATGTACTTGAACACTCAAGTTCTGATGTACTTGAACACTCAAGTTCTGGGAACTAGAATTTGAATCAATTTCAATTACTTCTGCATAAAACAAAATAATTCTACGTAAAACACATGGCGTTATTCTGTATACATAGTTGTAGAACTGATTTATGACAATGGGTACAAATGGGCTGTTATTTTGTTAACTAGGTACATGTTATATGCTTTGGGTCAGTACTTATAGGCCTGTTGTACATGTTTGGGCCATGTTTCTGTCAGTACTTATACTACTTTTTTATAAGCTTGACTACATTTCATACTAACAAGGTGTAAGAAAGTGTAAGTAACATGTGTCAGGGTCAACAATATCAGTTGCTGCAACCTCCTGGTGGTCCTTTTTTCCTTTATTATTGAAGACTCTATGACATCCTCTTTTTTTGAACACTCTAGGACATCTACATTACACACAAAATAAATAAGATAGTCATTGGTCTACTCTATCAGCATACTCTCTAAACCAAACATAAGATCTAGTTCAGCATTCTAATGCAGTCAAGTCAATTACTTTACTAAAACCAAAGATAAACTTTACTAAAAAAGGTTAACTATTTTACTTTACTGAAACCAAACATATAATTTACCTTGGTCAGGATCAACATTTGTTTTTGCCACATCTTGTTTTACAATATCTTCAAAATCTACATTACAAACCTATATAAGAAACAACAATGTTAACAAGATGAGTATAATAAACTACATTACATACCTTTGGCAGGCTCTGCTTCATGAAAAAATGTTGTATAAACGTCATTGGCTACGATATCAATCTGAGAATATGTCTAATTTGCATTTGGTGTCCCATACTTAGCAACAATCCAATTGTACATGTCGTCATTCAGTTTTGGTTTTTTTGGAAAGAATGTCTTTCTTCGCCGTTTCTACATAACAAAGTTCATGTTAGATACACACATGAAAACACATATGTCAATAACATGACTAAGCACAATTTCAATAATGTGACTAAGAAGTATCTATAACAATGACTGGCCACTAACTAGCCTAACCACCAATTCAACAAACTCAGCTAACTGAATGCACATTGCCAGTACTTTGAACAAATGAATCACACAATGTCAGCTAAACCTATCCACAAGACATACAATAGATCATTCAACCAACATCCACAATGACCTATAATGTACTTATAAGAGGCATCATCGTGAAAGATATAGCACCCATTCACAATACTTGAGCTGTTATACCCAACATAGCTACATTTCCTCAACTTTAACTTAACAAACCATCACAGCAGCTTCAACCTCACTATATGATTAAGAAGCTAAGAGGCTCAGGCATCACTAGTCAGGGAACACACACCCTCAAGTATAACCAACCATCCTCCTGTGGCAATGTATTGAATGGACCATGAAGTGTCATCTTCCACCACTCTCTATTCCACTCATCATACACTGCCCACCCAAACCATTTTATCCTTCACAAATGGATAACCTACCTTATGGTACATTTAACCAGTTAGACTCACAAGTTAATCCAAAATAAAGTACCAGTCCCTCCCAAGGAAAACTGGTGATCTATAAGAATCAATAAGGAAATCTACCCAGAAAAACTCCATGATACAAGGATACCCATTTGTAATGGTTTGTAAAAATTAACTCAAACCTACCAGAGTTTGGCAGATTATGAGAAATGAAAACACTCCATTTAAGAAGACTGCGTGACAATTCATAGTTTCATCTTAGGAGCATAAGTCATCTTTACATTGCACTTTTTAGCAACTCTTTTGACTGCATTAGTCTTCTTGACTTTAAGGATCATTTCTTATATGCTCACTTATACCCTTGCAGATTGCCTCAATGTTCTGCTTTTTGTTTTGAAATATTTTGGTATTTCTTTCACACCATATGTAGTATATACTATATAGTAGCATCTAGGGGTGTTATCGGGTCAGGTTATCGAGGTGTTATCGGGTCGGGTTGATTCGGTGTTTCATTATAAAAAACTAACCCGCAACACGACCCGATAAAGAATCGAGTTATCGGGTTCGGGTGAATTTCGGGTTGGGTCATATCGGGTCGGGTGATTCGGGTTATCGGGTTGTATGAAAATCTCAATTTTTCTTATATATTTTTCTTATATATTTTTACCAGCGAAAATAAGTATGCAAAAAAGTAGGCGTCCATTGGTAACAGTAGGCAACAAAATATAATAAGACCCCTAGTTGTTCATTTAAACAAAATATAAGAACATTATTAAACAGTAGGCAAAATATAACGGTAAGAAAAATTTCTTTCGATCACAGTGATAATATAAGAGCATTATTAAACAGAACATACTGGATGCCTTTTTATAAAACTTGTTAATCGAACTCTTGGTCGTTGCTTCTTTATTTTTGCTCCATGATACTACTACAAGCTCTCCATGCAAAAATTATGCATATAAATCAAATTGAAAAAATATTATATATCATTTCTCAGGTCGTATCAGGTTGACCCGATAACATATATATTTTAACCCGAACCCGACCCTATAATACTATCGGGTTATTGGGTTTGGGTCAAACTAACCCGATAAGGTTTTCTAACTCGATTAAACCTGACCCGATAAGCCTTGTCGGGTTCGGGTTTGGGTCGGTCAACCTTGTAACAACCCATATTTTCGAGTCATTGTACGTCAATAAATATTCAACTATTTATTTTAAATTTTTACGCATTTACTTTTAATTTCAACCGTTTAGTAAAATCGCGTAAACTAAAAATTATCAATCAACGTAAACCGACATCATACAAATAAAAGTTTACGTCAAACAAGTATTATATTATTTTTACGAAAATAAAAATTAACTTTTTATATTTTATTTTTATACGTTACGTAAAACATTTACGTTTCGTATCTTGGACAAGGTGTTATCTCGTCTTTCTAGATGGAAGATGAAACTCCTTTCAATCGGAGGCAGACTCACTCTTCTTAAGTCCGTGTTAGGATCTATGCCAATCTTCCATATGTCCATTTTTAAGGTTCTCTCGAGTATTCTTAAATCTCTTGAATCTATTCGTAGTCGGTTCTTTAATGGCCAGGATCCGAAGAGTAACAAAGCTTCTTGGGTAAAGTGGAACAAGGTCCTAACTCCGAAGGATAAAGGGGGTTTAGGGGTATCAAGCTTGTTTGCCCTTAATAGAGGTCTCATGCTCAAGTGGGTTTGGCGGTTCTATTCTCAGAAATGTTCCTTATGGACTAAAGTGATTAAGGCTATTTATGGGGAGGACGGGAATTTGAACAAGGATGTTTCTGGTGGAGTTCGAACCTGCTGGACATCGATAGTTCACGAAGTAAGGGTGTTACAAGGTCGGGGTATTAATGTTGCAGATTACATCCGATTGAAGCTGGGGAATGGGGAGAACACGCGGTTCTGGGTCGACAATTGGTATGAAGGCGGTGTCATCAAAGAGCTGTTCCCACGTATGTTCGCTCTTGAGTTGAATAAGAATGCTACTGTTAGTTCGAAATTGAATGCGTCAAGTTTAGATAACTCATTTCGAAGAAAAGCGAGAAGTGGAATTGAAGAGATGCAACTTAACTCTTTGGCTGAGATTTCTCGGATGACTACTCTCGTGCCTTGCGAAGATCGTTACGTTTGGACGTTAGAAAGTGATGGGGTCTTTTCAGTGGCTTCAATTCGAAAGGAGATTGATGGGAATCGGTTTCAGGATGTTAGTTTGCCGACTAGGTGGGTTAAATCCGTGCCAATCAAGGTGAATATCATAGCTTGGAAAGTCAAATCTAACGCGCTCCCAACGCGTTTTAATATCTCTCGTCGTGGAATGGATATTGATTCGATTGTTTGTCCCATTTGTAATGCCGGTGTGGAATCGACAAACCATATTTTCTTTCAATGCGTTGTAGTGAGACAGATTATGCGTAAGATATCTTCTTGGTGGAATATCGACTATTCGGAAGTGAATTCTTACGAGGAATGACAAGTTTGGTTGGTTTCTATTCGGATTCAATCCAAACTCAAAGGCATTCTTGAGGGTGTATACTATGGTTTGTGGTGGTATATGTGGAACTTTCGCAACAAGCTTCTGTTTGATAAGAAGATCCCTGAAAAGGCGCTGATATTTGATAATTTAGTTTATAGTTCTTTTTATTGGTGTAAATTCAGATGTAAAGCGTCGTTCAAGTGGGACGATTGGCTTAAGAGCCCCTATATTGTTCTTGTTTGATCTAGCTCCTTGCAAGTATTTTAATAAATCGCCGTTCAAAAAAAAAAGACGACGGAATGTAGCAGCCGACCAAAAGGTTGTAGCAAATCCGACGTGTTTAATAAGCTATCCATGGTCAGGTAGTTCAGTGTTAGTTTGAGAGAGAGCAAGTTAAGTGTAATGGGTCGGTTTCAAATTGGGTTGAGTTGGGAAAACGAATTTAATGGATTTACCATAATATCCATTCTTATATTTGGGCTATATATCGGTTATCATGCAATTTACCATAATATCATTCCTATACTCCTACGGATTAAACTCTATATATATAACATAAGAATAGGGTAAAAAGTTATTCAAGAGATTTTGCAATCGTATACTCTTTGTCTCAGGTTCGATTTTACCTAACAAGAGATTTTACAATGTGTTGCCATGCATGAAGTTCGATGGTTCTTGTATGCTAATTTGACCTTCGTAAATTTGTCTATTTTTTTCAATAAAATTAATCAGTTTTTGTTATATAAAAAAACTCTGATTATTAATCAGCTTTTTTGGCTTTGATGTACGCGCTTAACTGATACTCTCGTTTTTGTTTCCATACTTATCTCTTACCATCCCATGATATTCGTTCAACAAGGTTTGAATCATGTTCTCTTATGATTGAGATTTTTGGGACACTTTATAACCAAGTTACCTTATTTGAATTGATTTAAATTAAATATATATTTAACCTTTGGCGCCGACAAGCCGGAAACAAATAATATCACTTTTAATTTGCTTTTCGACTAAACATAAATAACTAAAAAAATATGAAACCTTTAGCGATGACATAGTCATAGCTAATGGCGTAATACACTTTTTTTCGTTTTTTTACCAAAAATCTTGCTTTGCAAACCAAAGTTTATAAACCTTTGCTGCTTTAGGACGGCTTTGCCATCGCTAAAAGTGTGTGTCTTTGTCTTTGTCAATGGTTGAAAATTGCTTGTTAATTCTCCGTTTAGCGGACTTTTAGCGACGACTTTTATTGTGACTAAAGGTCTCCGATGGCTAAAAGCCCGATTCTTGTAGTGTTTTAAAAATGGTTTTAGTTATTTTGTTTTAATATTTTCAAAGAGGCCTGATACTATTGGAGCAAGCCCTTGATGGTTTATTTTTTTAATATTTAAAAGGGTTATCATTACTTTTTTGTAATCGTATGAGAATATGTAGATATTTGTTATGAGGATAGCTTGGTTACAATTTTTATAGCCAACTGGGTACAATCCTCCATCAAAATACGTAAGAAATGACTCAGGGACCCGCAAATAAGATTCAGGGACCCACAAAAATGACACATGGACCACAGTTGTAGCACAAAATTATAGCCAATGAGCAACACAAAATTGTAACTAATATATTCCCATTTGTTATATGCATTAAATGTTTGCTCATACAATTGTGAATTTGGATGTTGAAAAAAAAGTTCTATCACTGGTTTTACTTGTTTTAGTTTTGTTGAGTCGATCTTCATTCTACATGGTGGAAAATCATTACAACGACTAAATTATCTAAGTAGCATTCATTTCATAGGTGACGGGTGAGGTCTCTGGTGATGTCACAAGAAAAAGGCCATAAATGTCTGGTATGCGTTTAATTACACATACTTTTCACCATTAAAATCGGACTTAAATGACCAAAAACGTACCAAAAATACATTGTATTTGTATGTTTTCATTTATATTGTGCAAGAAACGGATATCCGAGAAAAGGACGAAAAATCAAGCAAAAAAGGACAAAACCAAGCACGGAATGAAAAAGCGTGGAAAAGCCAAAGTCAAATCAAAGCCAAAGTCCAAGAAAGACAAAGTCAACGGTTAAAACCGGAGCCGACACCGAAGAATACTTGATAGGCCCACCCGAACCCATCTAATGGCCGGACAAGCCCATTAGTGTATTACATGAAGACTTTAAGCCCAAGTTTAAATAAAAAGACCCATTTCCTTTTTATTATTATCGCCGACCCAAACTGCTAAGGCTCATTCCCATTTAACCTTCGTTACTAACTTTGCAAAACTTCAATATACTTTGAGGGGGCATTTCTGCCATCTCCCAAAGTTGAATCCACCATAAGGGACCTTTATTGCAAGATATACATACACCTTGGAGGACTTGTTTTGCCAACTCCACAAACCTTTCCCCTGCACCCTCAAACAAACAGACATAAACCCCTCTTTCCCACCAATGAATAGTACCCAAGTACTGTTCATTGTCTCCTACCTCCAGCAAACAAACAAAAACTCATTAAAACTATAAACCCCACACCCCACATGGATCAATGAACACCTTGGTAATCCCCAACTCCCTCATTCGACAAAAGAAAATGACAAGAAATCAATGGTCAAGATCAATTTGCTTGGGGACTACTCAAAATGGACGGCATAGATGATGATTATGGCTCACTTACACAACAAACACACAAGCTGAAGTTTCTCTACAAAGAAACACAAGACCTAGAATCTTCCTGGTTCTTGTATAAATAGGGCAGTTGTAAGCCCTTGATAGGAAGTAGTTTTTTTTACCTAGCTTAGTTCCAGTTAGTTTTATGCACTTTTAATTCCCAAATATTGTATTTTTTTTAAAGTTAATGAAATTCAAGTTTGTTCTTCTTTAAACCCGTTTTCTAGATTTAAGTGTCTTTAAGTTTCAAAAGTCTTTCATATGTTCTTCTAAGCTTTTATAACTCAGGGTGTTTTGGATAAGCTTTCTCGAAAACTTATCTAAGATTTTAAGTTTTCATTAGTAAGGAATTTGACATTTTGAGCTTTTCGATGATAAGCAAATAAAGGAAGTGCTTATGGGTTCAGTAGAGTAGCTGGGTAGGTTTTTAGAGCTTATTTAGGTTCTTTAATCCCTGTTTAGAGCAAGGGAGCAAGTAAGTTTCTTTTTTCATATTTTGCTTATTACTGTACAAGTACTTATTAACTGCTTATTTTCTGTCTTTTTATGCTTATTTATGATAGTTTATGCCTGCTTATGCTTACTTAATGTTTTCATGCCGTTTATTTTAGTTTTGCTTTGAATCTGTCCTTTATATGCTCTTAAACTGTTTATCTCTTATTTTTCTGCTTATTTGCCATTGAATTGTTGCTTATTTATGCTTTGTTATGATGTTTAGTGCTTATCTTGCTTAGTTTTTTTAGTTTAAAAGTGATTTGTGCGAATTTCTTAGTTAGTACTGGTAGTGTATTCAGTTAGTACTGGTAGTGTAATTTGTTAGTACTGGTAGTTCATGAGTAATACTGTTGGATTAATTTAGCTTATTTAAGTGCTTATTATTGATTGAAGTCTGCTTATAAGTGTCTTATATTGTTATTTGATGATCTGTTTTTAACAGTTTAGGATCGAATCAGCTTGAAATAGAAAAAAAATGACTTTTGAAAACTTAAAGAGCTGTTTGGAACAAGCAGTACTAACCCATAATTAGTACTGCTAGTTTTCCTTTTGGACGTTTACCCTAACAGTACTAACTCTAAGTTAGTACTGGTAGTGTATTTAGTTAGTACTGGTAGCGTATTTAGTTAGTACTGGTAGTGTTGTTAGTGCTGTTAGTGCATTTTTGCTTATTAGCTTATTATTTCTGCTTATTTAGGATTAGCTTAGCTTTTTAGAGTAGATTTAGCCCATTTTCGCATACTGTCTTTAGTTTATAGCTTATTTAAGCTTATTTGCCTTTTTAAAAAGTTAATTTTAAGTGTTTATTTTTTAGCTTATTTGCCATTCTAGCTTATTCTAGTTGCTTATTTTTATGCTTGAGTGCTCATTAGGGGTAGTTAAATATCTGTTTTAGCTTAATTGCTTAATTCTTATTTCATTGTGTTTTATTAAGCCTAGCAGTACTAAGTTGAAGCTAGCAGCACTAACTTTTTAAGTTAGTACTGGTGAGTCTTATTTGTTTCTCTAGCTTATCTGTCTTAAATTCTTAGCTTATTTTTGTTCTTAGCTGCTTAATAGGTGTAGTGTAGGACATATCTTAGCTTATTTGTCATTTAGTTGCTTATTGTTGGGTTGTTTTTGCTAATACTGCCATTTTGTTTTGCTTATTTCGTGCTTATTTGCAAGTTACAAAAATTTTTCCTTTTTTAAAGTTGCTTATTGTTAGCTTTTTCAAAAAGTTATATATCATTTAGGGTTAAATTTTTGGATAATTTAGTTTTGTTTTAACTCACGTTTTTACTCTCCCGTCCACGTTTTAGGATTTACTCATTCTAGCTTTCGTTTTTATGTTTTCCTTAATTGTTTTTGCATTCTAATTAGAAAAACAAAATCCAAATCTTTTTCCATTCAAGCATCGTAATTCAAACCAACATTCGATTTTCCAATTCGCTCCTCGTTGGGGATAAACGACCCGGGAATATCATATCATACTACTCTCGGTTTTATTGATTATTTTTAGATCATCCTTATCATATATATTTTATTATATATTAATATATTATATAAAAGGGGTGATTTAAGAATCAGCAATCAATTTTTGGCGCCGCTGCCGGGGAGGAGTGAAAGCGTTTGTCGTCTTGAAGCTTGATTATTTGTGCTTGAAGATTGTGAATAATTACTTATAAAATACCAAAAAAAACTCTAAAAGTACAAAAATATTTTTATTTTCTTTTTAGTATAATTATCATTTAAAGAAAAACTAAAAAAAAAACAAAAAAGATAAAAACATTGTCTTTAATTATCAATAAAAATCAATCAAGTTGGTAAAAGAACACCAACATATAATACTTTCAACTGAAGAATTATCCATTAATAAGTTCCTGAACCAAAAAATCAAAAACTTACCTTTTGTGTCATTTGCAAGGTACGGTTCACCTTTTGTGTCACATGTGTTTGTGATTTTATTTAAGCATTTTAATATTATGATACTTTTAATATAAAATACTTAAATAAATCCAATAACCAAAAGTTGGATAATACATCTATTGTTCCCACATAATTATACATCCATTGTTCCCACATACTAGTAATTAAAATAAATCCAATAACCAAAAGTATTTTCATTGTGGCTCCAGGCAAAGTCAAACAACTAAAATCTTAAAACTTAGAACGAGACGAATAGTCAGGTATTGGGTCGAACTCCACCCTCTGATCCAACAACACATAAACATTTAGCATATATCATATAATTGCCACATAAATGTCCATGCGTCAATTAAACCACATAATCACAGAAATTAAAACATTTCAAAACCATTTGCATCATTTCCATCCCAATTTAAAAACAATGTAAAAAGAGGGACTATGAAGCTCACCTGATGCTCAACGCAACTTCCCAAATATCATAGCACAAAACTACACAATAAATATAAACGTGTTACACGAGACTAAGCCAAATGCTTAAGTCCATGCAACAATCATATGATGGATGCCTAAGGGGTTTACATACCTCCATGGGTCACCCCGGCACAATGCCCGACTTTAACCCTCTCATTTACTCATAAGTCTACTTAACTACATTTTACCCGAAAACTTAGAATTTTAGAGACACTTTCCAATTTTCTAAACCATACCTACTGACCCTCATAAATTCCCAATAAAATCATCCATAAACTTCCTTGAGTTTACTATCTACCTTATTTTTCCACTAATTTATTCCCATGTTTAAATGCCCTAAATAAATTCCAACTTTTAATTACTCAGATTCGGATCTGAACGCGCACTAAAATGTTTGACCTTGCTAAACATACTTAGACAACTAATCAGAAGCTAAATTTTTGATCGAAGTTAATAGACATATAGAACTTGACTTCTGTATTTTGTCTAACCTTAATTCGAATTTTAAATAGGGGTTTTATCTCTCTAATTCTGACATAAATCTGACCCGAATTTACTGTTTTGACAACTTTTCTTGCAATGACGATTTGACTAACTTCCCGACCTCAAAAACCTTCGAGGCTAGACTTTTTGAAAACTAGACTCTATGAAATACAATTTAGGTACATGATTCACCTCTTAACTCATTTCTATCTTCAAGAATTAACAAGGGTTGAATCATTACCTAGCTTACTTACCCGCTCCTAACACGAACTAGCTCTTAATTTCTTGGATCAAAAATTTCGTCTTCTAGGGTTCTTGGGAGTAGGGTCGAACGACACAAAGGGGTGGGGAGAAAAGAGGAGGCAACTAATGAGCTAGGTTTTTATATAAGTTAACTAATTAGAAACCTAATCTAACTAAAACTTGTTTTAAGATAATGCACATTTTTTTTCCTTTTCCTTTTCCTTTTCTTTTACCACCGATCCCCCCCTTATACATATTTTTATTAATTAATTATACACTTACTTACATTACCTTAATTTTCTACAAAATCCTTGGTAAAATTGGTAAACCTTTTTGCATGAAAACTACATACTAGACTTTCTATTTATAATTTTCATTTCACTATAATACTTTCTATTTTTAGAAAGTTCATTACTAATTCTCATATTTCACGAACCTAATTCACTTTTATTATGACATACTTTCCATAATAATCTAACACATAATTATCCACATATTGACGTAGCAATGCATGCAAGCACGCCACTTATTTCCATTGTTACTACCCGTGAACAAAAATGGAAATACCTTAAAATACCTTAAATTCATTCAAAATTGAAATGAACACGCATCTCAGAATGAACTCATGCACACAGATAAAGCCACATAGCACACACATATAACACGTATAGACACTTAGCCAACTCTAAAGGTATGACTAACCTGCTCAAATCACGGGTGTGACATTATCCCCTCCTTAAGGAAATCTCATCTCGAGATTTAACTTGCCGGTTCAACGGCACGATCAACAAATAACTAAAGATACTTAGACTTTATATGGTCTTCGCGCTCCCAAGTAAACTCGGGACCATGCTTTGAATTCCAATGAACTTTCATAAGTGATATCTTACTACGCTTCAAACTCCTAACCTCACGGTCCATAATCTCTACGGGTTCCTCAACAAAGCGAAGAGTCTTGTTGATCTTGATTTCATCTAATGGCTCATGAAGATTAGCATCCGCCAAACACTTCTTCAAATTTGACACGTAGAATGTGTCATGGACACTACTCAATTCCTCAGGCAATCTTAACCGATAAGCTACAGGGCCGATCCTTTTAAGGATCTCGAATGGTCCTACATACCTCAGTGCTAACTTACCTTTTGTTCTAAAACGAATCACGCCTTTCCAGGGCGACACCTTTAATAACACACGATCTCTAACCTCGAACTCCAACGGCTTACGTCTATTATCAACATAGCTCTTTTGATGATCCCTCGCCGTTTTTGAGCTTTTCCTTTATCAACACTACCTTATTAGTTTTTTCTTGTACCAGTTCAGGTCCAATCAAACCACTTTAACCAATTTTAGCCCATAGAACGGGCTACCTATATTTCCTTCCATACAATGCTTCGAACGGAGCACACTGAATGCTCGAATGATAACTATTGTTGTAAGAGAATTCTACTAATGGTAGGTGAACATCCCAATTGCTACCAAAGTTAATAACACACGCCCTTAACATATCCTCCAAAGTTTGAATCGTACTCTCACTTTGTCCATCCGTTTGAGGATGATAAGCTGTACTTATATCCAATCGCATCCCTAAAGCTTTTTACAATGTTTGCCAAAAACGTGATGTAAACCGTCCATCTCGATCCGAAATAATCGACACAAGAACTCCGTGTCATGCGACTATCTCATCGATGTACAACTTTGCCAATCTCTTAGTACTATAATCCTCTCACGTTGCCAAAAAATGAGCCTTCTTGGTCAGCCTGTCGACTATTACCCAAATCATATCATGCCCACTCTTCGTCTTAGGTAACTTGGTGATAAAATCCATAGTGATTTTATCCTATTTCAACTCGGGTATCTCTGGTTGCTGCAATAACCCCAAAGGCCTTTGATTCTCGACCTTCACCTTCAAACAAGTTAAACATTTGCTAACATAAGTAGCAATATCCCTCTTTATTCCCGGCCACCAGTACATATCTCAAAGATCATGGTACATCTTATCCGCTTTAGGATGTACAGAGTACCTAGTCTTATGAGCTTCGTCCATAATTATCATTCTCACACCTCCTACTAACAGAACTCATATGCGGTCCATAAAGTATAAACTCTTGTCTTCTTTCCTTTCCATCTGTTGATCTAAACCATGTAGCCTTTTTGAATGTGTGTTCTCTTGCTTGAACGCCTCACTCTGAGCTGTCAGTATCATTCCTTTTACTCCAGACTTAATAGTTATAGCCATTGCTCGTACACGTCTAGGTTTCACTCGTTCTTTCCTACTTAATGCCTTAGCCATCACATTCTCCTTACCTGGATGGTAGTGAATCTCACACTCATAGTCACTAAATAACTCAATCCACCTCCTTTGACGCATATACAACTCCTTCTGATCAAATATGTGTTGAAGGCTCTTGTGATCCGTGTAGATGACACTCCTCATACCATACAAACTATGCCTCTAAGTTTTAAGGGCAAACACAACTGCTCCCAATTCTAGGTCGTGCGTTGTATAATTTTTCTCATAGATCTTTAGCTGTCTTGATGCATAGGCAATTACTTTGCCTCTTTGCATGAGTACACAACCTAATCCCTGGTTCGATGCATCACAATAGACTATGAAATCTTCAACCCCATTAGGTAGTGACAATATCTATGCATCACCTAAATTGTTCTTCAAAGTCTGGAAAGCCTCTTCCTGTTCCATGCCCTACTCATACTTTTTGTTTTTCTGGGTCATCGAAGTAAGAGGTTTAGCAATCTTAGAGAAATTTGCAATAAAACTTCAGTAGTAACCTGTTAACCCCAAAAATGATTTAATTTCAGACGGTGTTGTAGGAGCTTTCCAATTCTTTACCGCCTCAATCTTACTTGGATCCACATAAATACCATCCTGGTTGACCACGTGACTAAGGAAATGTACTTCTTGCAACCAGAACTCTTACTTAGAGAATTTAGCATACAACTTTTCCTTCTTCAGCAATTCTGACACCAACCTCACATGAACCTTATGTTCCTCCTTAGACTTTGAGTAGATCAAAATGTCATCAATGAAAATAATGACAAACTTATCTAGGTACGGTTTACAAACCCGGTTCATTAAATCCATAAAGACTGCTGGTGCATTGGTTAATCTAAAAGGCATAACCATAAACTCAAAATGTCCGTATCTCATTCGAAACGCGGTCTTTGGAATATCATCCTCATGTACTCAGAGCTGGTGATAACCCGACCAAAGATCTATCTTGGAGAAATAACGTGCTCCTTGTAGCTGATCAAATAAGTCATCAATTCTCGGGAGAGGATAGCGGTTCTTAATAGTCAACTTGTTTAACTCTCTATAATCAATGCACATGCGAAAAAAGCCATCCTTCTTCTAAACAAATAGCACAGGTGCTCCCCATGGAGAATGACTTGGTCGTATGAAACCCTTGTCTTGCAACTCTTGAAGCTGCCCAGACAATTCTTGCATTTCTGAGGGTGCTAGACGATATGGAGACTTCACAACCAGCGTCACTCCAGGAACTAAATCTATGCGAAACTCAACTTGTCATTGTAGTGGTAATTCTGACAAGTCTTCCGGGAACACATCAACAAAATCTCGTATGACGGGAATATCGCTCAACTTAGGTTCATCTACTTTTGCGTTCATTAGGGCTTTGGCGACCCCCAGAGTACGTTCCCCTTGAACCCGAAGTATCCAACAACCTTCTAACAGTACCTCAACTACCTTCTTATGACATACTATCACAGCCTTATTCTTGGACAACCAGTCCATCTCCACAATCACATCGAAGCTTCCATGACCCAACGGTATCAAATCTATAATGAACAAGGAATTTCCTAGTTCTAGTTTGCAGTCACGGATAATCCTATCAACTTCTACTTTCTTACCATCTTCTACTTCTATCACATATCTAGGGTTTACAATACTAGGTTTCACATTTAATAAAGGAGAAAAATTAGTAGAAATGAAACTAAAATCAGCTCCAAAATCAAAAAGTACGATAGCAAAATGATCGTTCAAAGAAAAAGTACCCGTCACAACGTTAGGATCCTGAAGAGCATCGACTGCATTGATATTGAAAGCCATTTATCTAGCCAGATTCCCATTGTTTCGGGCATTACGGTTGCCCTCCAAAGCCAATGGATTTCCTGCTTGACCAAGTGCTCAGTGCATTTTGGGAAAAGTATTGCAAAGGTAATCAGGACTACCACATTCATAAAAAACCCTCTGATTATAACCCATCCTTATAGTATTCATAGGAGCCACTTGTGTAAACGGTGCCCGACAATATTTAGCAAAATGACCTAGTTTCTGACAGTTGTAACACAATCTGCAAGGTCCATTTTCTGGATGATAGGAATAACACTTAGCACACTTGGGATAGGGGCCCACAAACTCGTTTCTAGAAGGAGCTGTCTCCACAAAACCTGTCCCCACTTTTTCCTTCTTATTATCTTTCCATGACCCTCCTGGTTTACTTGTCTCTTCCACTCCCTTTCTTTTCTCATTACCCTTTGTTAATGTACCACAGCTGACTACCTCATCAGTAAGTATTCCAGCCCTAAGAATTGCACTTGGTATTATGGTTGGTTGGGTCGCTAAGAGCATACCCCGAATCTCAGGAGCCAAACCAGCTATGTACCTCTTGATGTGTGATGACTCAGGAGTAACTAGGTGTGGAACCAGTTTGGCCAATTCATGAAACCGATCAGTGTAGGAGGCATGATTGGCTCCTACCATCTTATGATTTTAGAACTCATTTTCCAACTTCTCCATTTCGTTGCTTGGACAGAACTCTTCTACAAGTAACGCTTTAAAATTAGCCCATGACGTACCTATGACCTCTTGCTTGAACTTGGGTGTTCCACTAAGTTAAAGCCTTGTTCACAAACGAGCTAGCAGCAAACTTCACTCTTTGATTCTCATCACATCCACTATTGTCAAATACTGACTCCATTTTCTCGATCCATCTAGTAAGTGCTATCGCACCTCCTTTTCCATCATACTCTTTGGGATTACATGCCATGAATGTCTTGTAGGAACATCCATTGTTCCCACCATTCCCACCATTTCCACCCTTAGCGTTTGCATTGTTCACATTGTTGGTTACTTGGGTGACGATTTGAGGAAGGATGGTTTGCAATTGTTGCGCGATGATAGTAGCAATGTCGGGGTTCTCCTCGTTGCTAGGACTGCTTCGTCGGGATGGAGCCATGTCTATAAAAGATAAAAAATATATATAAATTAGATGATATAATAAGGATTTCCAATCCTATATCCTTATCATACTCTATATATTACCATATACATACAAGAATAACCAACATATAATGTGTCAATATTAATTCATGTAATCATACTTGCAAGTCTACTTGTGTTGTGGCGCATGTATAATTATGTTGGCCACCATAATAATAGATGCCCCTTTTCACAAATGTACTCCCTCATATGACGACACTTCTTAAGGTTAACACACCACATAACACATAAGTCAAATCATTCAACTCATCACGCGCAGAAATAATCTAGCAAATACTTAATTCTTAATATTAAAATACTTAAATAAACTCCAATAACCAAAAGTAGACATTCCTAAACATGGCTCCAGCCAAAGTCAAACAACTAAAATCTTAAAACTTAGAACACGACGAATAGTCAGGTATTGGGTCGAACTCCACTCTTACAAGTGTCTTCCAACTCATTACACTTGGGTCTACTCTTTGCTGTGGACTCGAGATCTAAATCACTGTCGGATACTGCATAACTCAAAAACTAATAGTTTAGCCCTTTTTCAGGAGCTTCATTCGATCCTTTCTTTTTAGGCTCTTCCTCTTCTTCCTTCGATGGCATATATCCAGGAAACTTTCCAGGAAATTTGGAGACAGTGCCATCCTTTGCAAACATTTTGTTTCCAACTTCATGATCGTTTCTCTACCAACTTCCTTCATACTCAGCTTTTCCTCGACTAGGCACGGGCATATGTCAATAGGTATTCGGATTTTGCGGTTAATCCGCTTCAACTAAATTCCAGTCTTTGGATCAGTGAAGCCCTTACATCGAGTTGCATGGGCAATTCCCAAAGGAAACTTCTTATGGTCAGGGGGAGACATGGCTAAATTATTAAGGACGTAGTATATACCATATCAGATAATGGTAGACAAAATAACTAAATGAAAATTAGACAAAATGAGATAATAAAAGCTATGCAATTAGAGGGGAAGCATAATAGTTATAAAACCAAACACTTAAGCCCTAAAATGCATCTATATGAAGGACTCCTAGGTTATAGTCTAGGCTCAACCACCTATATCTCTATAACCAAAGGCTCTAATACTAATCTGTCACACCCTGCCAAGGCAGAAACACGAGGCGAAACAAGAATGGATATCATCACAACATAATGACGTCTATATAGAGAACTACAATGCATAAAGTAAACAAGGTATAGACACAAAGTGTCATAAAAATACCTAAACAAACATAAAAGACAACTAGCGTCTTGTATTGAAGAAAAGGGGGTTCACGTAAATACCAAGACATGCAAAACATCCAAAATAAACCTAAGCAGTTCAAATCAACAACATTCAATATTCATTCATGCATGAAATTAACAAGGAGATTAAACTCCATAAGCAGCCTATGGTCTCTCTAGTCACTCCTCTTATTCTTAAGATCCTCACGACACTCACCTGAAAATGATGCTTAAAACGTCAACACAAAGGTTGGTGAGAGTCATAGGTCTACGACACATAATTCAAACTTTTAATCAATTACCGTGATTAATAAAACAAAACATGGCAGGACAGTTAGCTAGCTATTATACAGGCTAACACGCATACGTACAAAACAACCATAATCAGGACGGAACATGTCCCACGATCCAAGTCACACCAAAAAATCATACAGTATTGGGTACCCTCTTATCGAAATCACACAGTAATGGGTAGAAACTTTACCCTCTAATCAGAATCACACAGTAATGGGTAGGAACGTTACACTCTGATCCAACAACACATAAACATTTAACACATATCATATAATAGCCACATAAATGTCCATGCTTTAATTAAACCACATAATCATAACAATTAAAACATTTCAAAACCATTTGCATCATTTCCATCCCAATATAAAAACAATGTAAAAAGAGGGACTAGGAAACTCACCTGATGCTCAACGCAGCTTCCAAAATATCCTAGCACAAAACTACACAATAAAATATAAACGTGTTACACGTGACTAAGCCAAATGCTTAAGTCTATGAAACAATCATATGATGGATGTTTTAAGGGGTTTACATACCTCCATCGGTCAACCCGACACCATGCCTGACTTTAACCCTCTTATTTACTCATAAGTCTACTTAACTACATTTTACCCAAAAACACAGAATTTTAGTGACACTTTCCAATTTTCCAAACCATACCTACTACCCTCATAAATTCCCAATAAAATCGTCCATAAACTTCCATGAGTTTACTATCTACCTTATTTTTCCACTAATTTATTCCCATGTTTAAATGCCCTAAATAAATTCCAACTTTTAATTACTCAGATTCAGATCTAAACGCGCACAAAAATGTTTGACCTTGCTAACCATATTTAGACACCTAATCAGAAGCTAAATTTTTTGAGTGAAGTTAATAGACATATAGAACTTGACTTCTGTGTTTTGGATAACCTTAATTTGAAATTTAAATAGGGGTTTTACCTCTGTAATTCTGACCCAAATCTTACCTGAATTTACTGTTTTGATAACTTTTCTTACAATGATCATTTGACTAACTTCCCTACCTCAAAAACCTTCGAGGCCAGATTTTTTGAAAACTAGACTATTTGAACTACAATTTAGGCCCAAGATTCACCTCTTAACTCGTTTTTATCATTAAGATATCATTCTTTGAACACGAGCCAAAAATCTGCCAAACCCTAAATCACAAATTAACATGTTTTAATCCTATCCGTTTGCACAAATATGACCCTAATCAAACCCTAAATGCACTAGCATGATCATAACATCATTAATTACAGAAGCTTTAAACCCTAATGATCCATTATATTATTTGTTACATGATTTAAAAAGAATTAACAAGGGTAGAATCATTACCTAGCTTACTTACCCGCTCCTAACACGAACTAGCTCTTAATTTCTTGGATCAAAAATTTCGTCTTCTAGGGTTCTTGGGGTAGGGTCGAATGGCACAAAGGGATGAGGAGAAAAGAGGAGGAAAATAATGAGCTAGGGTTTTTATATAAGTTAACTAATTAGAAACCTAATCTAACTAAAACTTGTTTTAAGATAATGCATTTTTTTTCCTTTTCTTTTTCTTTTACCACCGATCGCCCCCTCCCCTTATACATATTTTTATTACTTTTTTTTTTATTAATTAGTTATACACTTATTTACATTACCTTAATTTCCTACAAAAAACTTGATAAAATTGGTAAACCTTTTTGCATGAAAACTACATACTAGACTTTCTATTTATAATTTTCATTTCACCATAATACATTCTATTGGTGGTGATGATTTTTTTTGGAATGGGTATAGATACACCATAATACATCCAAACTATGAACAATTCCGTCACAAACCACCTTGGTGGTGAAGTTCATCATAGTCTTATTTCGAATCTATAAGCGATTGTGATGGAATTGTTCATAGTTTCTAGATTTTGCTTTGAATATAATAAAGTGTTCTTGGGAAATTCTT
>BQNB010123322.1:0-20119 GCA_026074375.1 Tanacetum coccineum
CCTTGTAAAAAGGTGGTATATATATAGATGGATATTACAGTGCATCTAATTTAATAGATGGATAATTACATTGATGAAAAATACGGGTTGTTATACAAAAGGTTCAATTATCAGTATATTTTCCACACAATTTAAAAACATATGCTACATGCTGGCTTATTGTCATGGATTAAATTGGGTCACTTTTAAAATTATGTGGAGTGGGTCTGGTCAGAACTGGGTCCTAACCCGTGAAGTTCCAAAAACCCCATATTTAATTAGAATTAGTTTCTTGCAGTTGTAGCTACTCCTGAACTCATTGTTTGGCCCTTAATTAATAATTATGATCTGTATCAGCATACCTAAAAGGCAATGCCAAACAGCCCCTAAATATGTACCTATCCTGAAATAGGAAACTTAACATAATGATTTGACATTCAAAGTCAAATTGCAACTATCTTTTGCAAATAAAAAGTTTTCAAAATTATAAAGCAAAGAGTGATAATTAGATTGCAGTTTCTTCTATCTTTTTTTGCTGACGAGAATGAGAAATTGTTTGCAATGGGAAGTACACTACCACGTCTTAAAGGACTTCAAAATGAATACATTGCCACAAGTGCCATCAAGAAGGTTAATGATTGGTATTTTAGAGTTGTCGGGTTTAGAAATTTGCAAAACTTGAAGCACGAAGGTTATATTGACAGCCTGTTATATCAGATATTGGTATGACAATTTTAGCAAAAGAGTCTCCGAGGTTACTTAAGCTTGAGCTTGGTAGTTATGAAAGGAGTTACGATGGGATTAAGGCGAGCGAGCAATGTTGCCAGATGATGGAACTGAATTACGTGAAGATGCTGCATAGATTCAAATGTGTGTGTTTGCTCCAAGAATAGAAGTTGTTGCTCCACGTGCAGAATCTTTACAATATCTGCCTCTTCCTTTTTCTTCTAATGCATAAGAGGACGATAATGTTACTTCAAATGTGCAATCACCGTTGTTGCTGATGCTTCACCAGTCATGCCATCTCCACCACTCCGATCAGGATATCGACCAACTCTCCGTCGAAAATGTTCCTGCTGATGATGATCATGACGTCGTTGGCACAGTCTCCTCTTCGGAGGGGCCTCGACGCTAATGCTTCTTTAATGCTTAGAATTCCGATGGTCAAACATCTTCACTAGGTCTGTTATGCGTATATATAATCTATTTCTAATTCATTTGGCATGATTATGTTATATTAATTATGGGTTTTTAACAAGTTTGTCTATAACATATAGGGACGTGGGAGACTATGATCACGTTTGTGAGTATTGTGGTACTTTTCTTGGTACGAGGAGTGCCTCAAAGGCAATTATCTAACTCAAAGAGCTACACAACCGATGTTTTAGGAGTGGTCGTGTTAGGGTACTACTTTGAGGATATTGTCCAGAGAGTTCATTAAAGAACCTTTCTGAGACAAGCACTTCATGAAAAATGTCTAGGCTTATAACCTCATGCTCGCCAAGACTTCATTTGGAACTACAGTAGATGATTCATTGAATAATGGCTCAGGTGTCTATGTATTTATGGTTGAAGTTCAAATTTCTCATTGGGTGGATCGTTATGCCCCCCAAATGATCATAATCCAAGGTTTCTTTAAATGTACATCTATGATACTAAATTTGAGGTCTTGAACAGACTATGCTATTTTGGCGGAGGTGCATATGTGGATCAAAAACCTAAAATTGTCGAGGCTTTAATTCAGGTCTTTGATGAAGTGAATGGTTTAGTCAAGCTATTTAGAATAGGTAGGGACATATGCAGTCATGAATAACATCCAAATTCTAAAATTAGGCTATATTACAGTGGGAATCAAATGCTATATAATGCTCCTATTTTAGGTATGATTGATGTAATTGTTTATGACAATGGACCTAGGAGTAAAAAGTTTCAACATAATTAGTTACGTGAAGTATGGGATATGATGCCTTAAAGAATCAATAAGTTACATCCTTCGTATATGGAATTGTAATTTCCATTGTTGTTTTTGTTTGGTGAACATGGATGGTTAGTTGAGCTTAAGTTAGTAAGTGATGGATCTAGAGGTGACAGGCAACTCGCCATGGATATGTTTTACAGCTATCAGCTTCATCACTGCTTTAATCTATATGCATTGCTACCTAAAGGAGCAAGATTGTTTGAACAATATTTAGTAAATGCATATATATGTATATGTATTGAGTAGAACAGGTTAGATTAAAACGAATCAAACCAAGATGTCGTAAGAAGTGAGTATCTTTAGAGTGTTTATGATGCGTTGTTAAAGTTTTTTTTTGGTGGCCATAATGTGGGGAAAAGGACAATATTGCCAGCATATTTTACTCTGAGATACATGTACAAGCATTACCAAGAAGATCTTGATATATGTAGAGTACATGGAAATGTTAGGTGGCCAAAGATCAATAGATGTCTCGCAAACAATCCTGAAATGAAGATTAAGGACAAAGGTGATATTATTGCTAGGCTGTTAGATATTAGAAAAAGACTCAGTCACCCCATGTATTTTACCGTTTATTGTTGCTCGTAGTTAAGTAGTTAATGTATTACATTCGATAATGGGCCAGGTATTAAACCTAACGTGTAAGCCCACTACTAAGGCCTTATGGCCAGTTTTGTTGATACTATATAAGCCTCTTCCATGCCATGGTAGAGGTGGGTTAGTCATTTACATAATACAAATTCATTTTCTCTCAAAAAAATTTAAAAAATACAAAAAAAAGGAATTTTTTTTGAGAGAAAATGAACTTGTATTATGTAAATGACTAACCCACCTCTTCCAAGACATGGAAGAGGCTTATATAGTATCAAAAAAACCGGCCATAAGGCCTTAGTAGTGGGCTTACACGTTAGGTTTAATACCCGACCCATTACCGAATGTTATACATTAAATACTTAACTACGAGCAACAATAAACGATAAAATACACGGGGTGACCAAGTCTTTTTCTAATATCTAACAATCTCCCCCTAAGGGAGGTCACCCCAGAAAATACTAAATTAAGCTCTATAATGTTGATCTTGTGTTCAACTCGTAGTCTTTGATTCTTCATGCATTAATTTCTTTGTACATAATGTAGTGATCTTTGAGCTTAGTTCCTTTGACTTGTGTGATCTTTAAGCTTTCTTTGAGATCATCAACCATAGTAAATCTCTTAATCATCCTTGTTGTGGTATTGCCTCCATATAATGTTGTGACCTTCGGACCGGCATGCTCACACTTTTATGGATCATGATAGTACGCATCAGAGCTGCGGAAGTTGTGTTATAGGTCTTTCAGTTATCATGATGTCTTTGATTAGGAATATTTAGTATGAGCATGGGGTTGTGAATTGACATGTCTCTTGCCATCAGCTGCTGCCGTCAGGAATTCCTGCAAGTATATGTTAGTAATAAACAAACGAAAGTGTCTTTGTTCACTTTCGTTGAATAAGGTTGCAAAAACTACGGTTCCCTGTTAATCAGTATAAATACTGCCTGTGATCAGGTAGAATTCCAAAGAATCTCCTTGACAGGGTTTCGCAGTTGCGCTAGCCGTTCTTAAACCGGAGCATCTCAAAGTAGACAAAGCACGGAGTAAGTGAACCAGTGAATTGAAACTCCACTGATTAATGAAAAATTGATTTGAAAGTCAATCGCGTGTCACTCAAAAAGAGTTTTTGTGACACATCGACGGTTTTAATTCATAGAATCAAATTTCATCAGAAACACATTTGTTTTGAAAGATATACACAGTCAATGTGCTCGAAAATCAGTTGTTGAGCACATCGAAAGGTTTTTCAAAAACTATTCGTTAATTTACTGCCTGGAACAAGTTTGATTCATAAAGAATCGCACCATCGTTGCTTTCTATTTGTCACAAGTTTGATCCATAGTGGATCTCACATGTCACCTACCAAGAGCTTGTTTGATGTTGGCTCTAGAAGGATTTCCATCTTCATTGTGAGTACTTTCGTATCACTCGAATGTTCTGGCAATACCTTGAGGATAATGCGTAGGACTTTTAGAATCTTTACTTGTTGTCACAGTGTGTGATGAACAAGCATAGTTTGTATTAGTGTCCTAATGAGATTTATGAATGATCACATGGCTCTAGACTCAATCGTGCACATTTAGTTTTTAGTAGTCAGAGGCTAGAGCAGAGTGCCACCATTTCAATATCGTCTAAATCGGAGTGAGAGAGACAATAGAAATGCGTTGATCTCTGTGAGAAATGAAACAAGAATCTTTTGAGGGATCTTGAGTGGATAGGAAGGGTTGTGCAGCATATCACTGGGTCCATGATACTTGTCTTCAATGTCAACAATCAACCATGTGATTCTGACAGCATATGTAGTGACTCAGTTTCTGCCTAATGTCAATATAGAACTTCTGTCGATTAAGCCACCAGTGAGAGATGCCATATTTTGCACTTATGTCATATGTATACACATCATCAATCCACATTTGTTCCGGCACTAGCCGTTCAAGCCCAAAGTCAGGATAACTAGCAACCTTCATCTTGGAAATCGATAGTGCATGATTGCTTCCCTTGCTGCCATATCTCAAATACTCCAAGTCTTTATTGAAGATGAATTGTGGTTGAATAGTGACATAACCTGGAGGTCCACCGAGAGGCAGTGGTCGATTGACATCGATTCTGACATGATCTCCTTCTGGATTCGTCCAGTCCACCTGAGCTATGAGCATCTTGTGACACTCCTCCATCTGGAACTGAAGGTGAATGACATCTAGGTAGAATGCTTTAACAACTTCATAAGCCTGCCCTTCGAAATCTGCTTGTGTAAGCATGGTTTTGTTCACCTTTTGGCAATACCAGTTCATAAAGGTTGTCATATCTCTAATCTTTGCAAGCAACGAGTTCTCAGCTGGGGGCTCATAAGTTATGGCCAACGCAGAAGCCCAGTTGTTCACAACATCTGACTTGTTGGAAGAAGGAATAGTCCAGGCAGGTTAACGAGTCGCTGGTCTTTCCTCTTCATGTAGGGGTTTCCACCAGTCTTTTCTCGAGTCAGCTTTTGGTTGGTGATCATTCTCGGAGTCTTCGTCATCAAAAAAATGTACCTGCTCTTCGAGAATGGAATCATCCCGCATCAGATAGTTAGTTGGAGATACCTCTTAAGCCCCAGGGATGTCAACTGACTCATATTGAGTGTCAAATGTCGTCCAAGCCATAGATTGTGAGTCTTGGATAAACTTGGAGCTTTACTGCCTTGTTGCTGTGCGGATCCAGATGTACCAGTAGATGGAGGAGGATGAGGTGGGTGAAACTGAGAGGATCCTGATGCTACAAAAGTACCTGGAGCATCGGATGCGCCTGCTGGAGGAGGTGGCTGTGTAGGTGGAGACCCAGGAGGAGTTCTTGGTGACTCACGTCTCTTTCTTTTCTTCTTACGTGCTTCTTCCTGATTAGCTAAACGTTGATTTGAATAGTCTAGCTCTACTGACTTCTGTAGAGCTTCATACAAGTCATTGTGAACTTCATGAGTCTTGTAGGTGTTGTCATCAAACATCCGTTGTTGAAGAATTTCCTTCATATCAACGATGGGCAGATCCTTGAAGCGAGCTCGAAGTGGAGCTTGCATTGCCCAGTCAACTGCATCAGTGACTATCTCATCAACAACTTTGCTCACCTGGTGGGGAATATTGAGATTCTCTAATTTGTATAGCCTGGACCCATGTTTATCCAACCTTTCCTCCAGGGCTAAGTTGTTTTGTATTAGATCTGTGATATGTTGTTCAAGCTCACCTATGCGACGAACTAGGATCAGATCTATGGTGATTTAAGGTGGTGGTGGTGGAAGAGTTGTTGTTGTTGTGATTGTTGAGATAGTTGATGTTGATATAGGTAGTGGAGAGTCAGATTGCATCGTCGTGAGATCAATAACCAGAGTGGTCATTGGGGTCTTGATGAATGGGGACTGAAACCATTGACTGAACCTCTGTTTCAGCATTTATTTTCCTTGATTCTTTTTCATGTGGTTTCTCCACGAAAAACTGATCAATGAATCTGAGATCTTTATCAAGGTTTTGCAGGGAAGATAGGGTTCCCGTGGAGCTTACAGGTTCTTCTAGAATCACATGATCTTCAATTGACAGTTTGAGGTTCTCCTGAACATTTGGGTAAGCAGCTATGGTAAACTCCTCATCTATTTGCTCTGGTTTTTGCTGAGATGAAGCATCAGTGGCCTCAAAGTCCATGTGTTCACAGTTTGATCCAGCATGAACCCCATGAATTTGTTGAGGTTGAGACTCTGCAGCATCACCTAGGTTTGATCCAGCCTGGCCTTCGTCTTGTTCACCAGGGTTTGGTCCAGCCTGGCCTTCATCTTGATCTCCAGCTTTAATCATAGGCACTTCCTCCTCTGACTCGGTTTCACTGTCAGTAAGAGAAAGTTTCGCATCCAAGGAAGGAGAGTCAGCATGTTCAGAGGGTTCAGTGGGCATGGGAGTATGTCTTTGAAAGATGAATTGATTTGCTGGGTTATTTGGTTTAGGAGTCTGTAGGGTAAGAAGATCGTGAGCAGCTTGTTCTTCAGCGACCTTCTCTTTTCCCTTTCCTTGTATCTCTAGAAGCGGTTGAATTCTTCCAGAGTCAGGTTCCCTAATCACCACCGGACGAGTTGGTCCCTGAGTTCGTTCCCCTTGTTCCTTTAGACTTAGATCCAGAGCCCGTTGAAGGTTTGCCTCTTCATCATCATGGTCGGGTTCCTTTTCTGGAACTCCTTCATTTACAACCTCATCAACCAACTGAAGAAAGCTCTTAGGCATGCGTTTCTTAGTTACCTTACCCGCTTTAGATTGTTTGGCGGGAGATGGTGCATCAGTTGATTCCATGACCAGTTTACGCTTTTTACCTTGGTCTTTCTTGGAGGATTCAGTTGGTGTTGGTGTTGGTTTGGGTGGTTGAGATGAAGCTGGCTTGGGAGACTTGTCATCTGCTTTATCGTGTTCTTCATTTAGATAACGTTGATATTCAGTGGCATGCTCCAGGTAACTGATGTAGTATGGAGCGCTTTTAATAGCGTCAGTAAGAAGAGCATCAGGTATCGGCATACCAAATATATCCCTGCCATCCTTTCCAACATACCTGAGGGTGTTTAGAATATTTTCCTCGTGTGAGTAGTGAAGAGCCGAACCAGGTCTTAGGTGTATGTTGTGCTTGTTTTTTAGGTGATGGATGATTAGTTTGGTAAACCTGACGTTTAGAATAAGCAAATGAGCGATCTTCTTCTTTCTACGAGAAGCTGTAGCAAGGTTCTTCCTTTCAGTGAGGAAAGTTTGTATGGATTGAACAAACTCTTCCCAAATCCTTTTAGTATAGTCGATGTTGGACCGATGAGTGATACCCCAAAGAATCTGAAGCACAGGGTGTCTTAGCCTGTCATATCCAGCAGTTTTGCTTGTAAGGCACATGTTGATCATAGACAAAATGGCTCTCCATGGTTGATAAAGAGCATTGACAGACATTGCTGACACGTTCTTGAGTGTATAGGGGTATCCCAAAGTGTTGACATACTCGATAACAGTATCACTTAAAGGCGGAGCTATGAAGGGATTATTATCATTGGATGGAGTGATATCGAGAGCATCTCTGAGAATATCTTTGTGCAGGTTGAACCATTGCTCATCCAACTAACAGCTGTACAACCCAGTCGGTGAGTTAAAACACATGGTGTCCCAAAACTGCTGAATGTAGATAGCGGGATCGTAAAGGATGCTGTGAAAGCCCTGAAGAAATTAGTGTTTTTCAGTATGGCCACAGCAATCGGGAAGATAGGATTCCTCTGAGACTTCTATACATCAAGTACGCATTTACTTTTGCCGATGGGCACCCATTTGCTTGACGGCAATATTTAATCATCCGTCCTGGTTGGTGGTGCGATAGTAGGAGCTTGTTTAGCAGGAACATCATTCGCAGGCATGTTCATGTCAGCCATAGTATCTGTACAAGTAGATCCAACAGCAGGACATACATAGAGATATTTGATGTTAGTTGGGAGCAATTCCTCAAACGAAAGTCAACCTTGGAATGAGTTGACCCGAAGATATTTGATAAATTACTTAACTCGCTGTAGACAACTCGCTGAAATGTTTTATTACAAGTACTTAACTCGCTACCAAAATAAAAAAATTGAAATAGAGAGTTAAGTATTATATTAAAATATAATCTTCTTTAACTCGCTAAAGGATAGCGAGTTGCATGCACTCAATTAAATAAGAGATGAAATTTAACTCGCTATGAATATTCTTATTAAAATACTTAACTCGCTAATAAATTTGAAAATTTTGAAATAGCGAGTTGAATATTTTAATAAAAGTATAAAGTCATCATCAACTCGCTACAGGTTAGCGAGTTGCCTGTTCATGATAAAATAATAAAGTAATATCCAACTCGCTAGAGGCTACACATAACTCACTAACATGCAAGGCTATCAACTCGCTATCAAGAATCTACACCTAACTCGCTATTAAGCACACAGAAAACTTGCTAAAACCTAAAATCACTTATACGAGCAATCAAGATCCTGAAATCACATCATTACGACTAAGGCAACATAAAGCAATCATTTTGCAACATTCACAAACAACAAACAACAGCAAGCATCTAACTTTTGACCTTAAAAGTCAACATAAGCCACGAAAATCAATAAGATCCCAAAATAATGAAAGTAAATCTAAATTAAACACAAACGAGGCATCATTTATTCATCCTAAACCTATCCCAGCAAATAACTTATCATTCCAATCATTAACTAAGATTTAGATGATGAATAAAGGCGAAATTATTGATTTTGAGCAATTTAGTGTGATTGAGGCAGACATGTTCTAGATATATGATATTTACTAGATATAGAACAAAAAACAACAGATACCTTAACAAGATAAGCCACATAAATCACAAATAAAAAAAAAGCTTAACTTAGCGAGTTGCGTGAGAGAGTTTTTTAAGAAATAGGGTTTGACTGATATTTTGAAAGTTTGACCAATAGTAACTCGCTGATACCTTAAATACTAATACAAGTTTCACATATTGGCAGTTTTGGTCCCTACACTTTCAAAGTCTTATTCTTTGCGGTTTAAGGTATTTACTAAGATTTACAAGTTTCAGAATTGGCACAAGTAGTGCTTATAGTTTCATAAGCCTAGGAAACATTTAGCAAATTGCACATAAGTCCCTACACTCACAAAATAATTGACAAATTTGGCCTTTTGAGTTAAAAATAAATTTAACTCCCCTTTAATTTGTAAACTCGATCAATACAAAAACCTTTTACCAATTAATTATTTGATGAATTAAAATGCCCGTTAGATGTCATAAATTAACACTCTCCCCCTCAATTATTGACCCGTTTTTTATTGAAAGAGTTGTAGTCGTTGATTGAGTGACAAATTTTGAGAAATTCAAGTCTGATTGATTTTCAAACAACATTTTCCACCATGGGTAACACAAATAATTTTTTGAAAAATCATTTGGTTAAAGAAAGAATGCTTCTCTTCTATATCAAGAAATAATGCATTGAAACGTACATTAAGTCAGAGTTGCATGGATATAAAGTAATCCATGCCCGGGAGAAGTTAATCACCCGTTGTCAGGAACAACCGTCTTTTTGGCGACATGCTTTCCTCATTTTGAAAAACGGGTTGCAGTCTGAAATAACTACAAGCCATAAAGACATGTTTTGAAAAGTTTGAACTTCCGTTCGAGCTTCATTTAAAAACCCGTGTCATTATTGAATGACATTTCTAGGTTCGTAAATGTTATCGATAAACGGAAGACATGTAGTGAAAAACTATTTTTTGGAATTTTCTATTTTTTGATTTTTATGGTTTTTGTAGGTTTTATATTTTTTGTATTTTCTTTTTAGATTTAAGCTATATACATATTTACATAGGATATAGGAGGGCCATCCTTTACTCCTCTTCTCCTTCCTAAAGACATTTAAGGGTTTCCGGAGCATACTCTTAATACCAAGTCGCGGGAGTAGAAATTCGAACGGCTCTCTTGGTAATGCTTTGGTGAATATGTCCGTGAGCTGATAATCCATCGTCACGAAGTACAATTCAACCACGCCTTTATTAACTTGGTCTCTTATAAAATGGTGTTGTATGTCAATGTGCTTGGACCGGGAGTGCTGGACATTATTGCAGCGGAGAGCAATGGCACTGCGAATGTCACAATACAGGGGTATCTTATTGAATCCAAAGCCGAAGTCTATAAGCTGTGATCTCATCCAAAGTATCTAAGCACAGCATCCAGAGCTTGTGTGTGATTGTTGAGTCTGTTGTTGTGATGTTTGGCGTACGTGCGAGACCGTCATGCTTGGTTTTCCTGGTTCTTTTTCCTGTGGCTTCTCCACGATGAACTGTTAGTTGAAGATGACGATCTTTATCAAGTTTGAAGAGAGGACCAAGGTTATAGTAGAGTAAAAGTTCTTAGATCTCACACTCCCTGATCTCTAGTCTTGCACCAGTTTGAGGTCCTTTACCTGAACATATTGGTTAAGCAGTTATTGTATTCCCTCATCATACATTTGATCTGGTTTTTATTGAAATTGAAGGCATTAGTGGTCTCTAAGTCCATGTGTTCAGGTCTAGTCTACCCAAAGCATGAATCTACCTATGCAATTGGCTTGCGGTTGAGACTCTGCAAACCTCTAAACCAGGGTTCTGACCTCCAGCCTGGCCCCTTCCGTCATGTAATCAGGTTGGGTCACCAGCCTGGCTCTTGTCTCCTGTCCATCCCTCCTATAATTTTTTTCTTTTTTCTTTTTTTTTTCTTATTTTTTTTTTTTTTTTCTTTTTTTTTTTTTTTTTTCTTTTTTTCTTTTTTTTTCTCTTTTTTTTTTTTTTTGTTTAGTTTTTCTAATCTTGAGCTCCGGCTTTTAATCACAAAAACACTTCCTCCTCTTGGACTCCGTTTCATGTCTATCGAGAGCAAGTCTCATCAAGGCGGAGATGTCAGCATGTTCAGAGGGTTCAGTGGGCATGGGAGTACGTCTCTGAAAGATGAATTGATCTGCTGGGTTCTTTGGTTTAGGAGTCTGTATGGTGAGAAGATCGTGAGCAACTTTATTCTTCAGTGACCTTCTCTTTTTTCCCCCCTTTCCTTGTACCTCTGGAAGTGGTTAAATTCTTCCAGTCGTCCGGTCCCTATTCAACACAGGGAGTGGTCCCTGAGTTCGTTCCCCTAGTTCTTTTAGACTTAGCTCCAGAACCCGTTGAAGGTTTGCCTCTTCATCACCATGGGCGGGTTCCTTTTCTGGAACACCTTCATCTACAACCTTATCTACCAACTGAAGAGAGCTCTTAGACATGCGCTTCTTAGTTACCTTACCCGCTTTGGATAGTTTGGCGGGAGATGGTGCATCAGTTGATTCCATGACCAGTTTACGCTTTTTACCTTGGTCTTTCTTGGAGGATACAGTTGGTGTCATTGTTGATTTGGGTGGTTAAGATGACGCTGGCTCGAGAGACTTGTCATCTGCCTTATCGTGTTCTTCATTCAGATAACGTTGATATTCTGTGACATGCTCCAGATAACTGCTGTAGTATGGTGCGCTTTTAATAGCGTCAGTGAGAGGAGCATCAGGTATCGGCATACCAAATGTCTCCATGCCATCCTTTCCAACATACCTGAGGGTGTTCAGAATGTTTTCCTCATGTGAGTAGTGAAGAGCTGAACTAGGTCTTGGGTGTATGTTGTGCTTGTTTTTTAGGTGATGAATGATTAGTTTGTGAACCTGACGTTTGGAATAAGTAGATGAGCGGTCTTCTTCTTTCCACGAGAAGCTATAGTAAGGTTCTTCCTGTCAGTGAGGAAAGTTTGTATAGATTGAACAAACTCTTCCTAAATCCTTTCAGCATAGTCGATGTTGGAGCGATGAGTGATACCCCAAAGAATCTGAAGCACAGGGTGTCTTTGCCTGTTATATCCAGCCATTTTTCCTATAAGGCACATGTTGATCATGAACAAAATGGCTCTCCATGGTTGATAGAGGTCATTGACAGACATTGCTGACACGTTCCTGAGGGTACTGGGGTATCCCAAAGTGTTGACATACTCGATAACAACATCACTTGAAGGCGGAGCCACAAAAGGATTGTTGTCATTGGGTGGAGTGATATCGAGTGCATCTCTGAGAATATATTTGTGAAGGTTGAACCGTTGCTCATCCAACTGACAGCTGTATAACCCAGTCGATGAGTTAAAACACATGGTGTCCCAAAACTGCTGAATGTAGATAGCTGGAATTGTAGAGGATGTTGTGAAGGCCCTGAAGAAATTGGTGTTTTTCAGTATGGCCACAGCAATCGGGGAGATAGGATTCCTCTGAGACTTCTGTACATCGAGTATGCAGTTACTCTTGTTGATGGGCACCCATTTGCTGGACGGTAAAATTTGATCATCCGTCCTGGTTGGTGGTGCGATTATGAAGGGAGCTTGTTCAGCAGGAAATCCTTGCAGGAATGTTAATGTCAGCCATAGTCATCGCACAATGTAGATCAACAGAAGGGACTACGTATAGATATATGATGTTAGTTGGGAGCGATTGCTCAGAGGGAAGTCAACCTTGGTATGATTCAATTAATGATATTTGACAAAAATGCATAACTCGCTGCACACAACTCTCTAAAGCATACTAATAGAAACACTTAACTCGCTACCAAATTGAAAAAAAATTGAAGTAGAGGGTTAAATATTTTAATTAATAAAATTTTCACAAACTCGCTAGAGGGTAGCGAGTTGCCTGCTCTCAATTAAATAAGAGATGAAATTTAACTCGCTATTGATAACTCGCTAATGATAACTCGCTATGAATATTCTTATTAAAATACTTAACTCGCTAATAATTTTGAAAAATTGAAATAGCGAGTTGAATATTTTAATAAAAATATACAATCTTCATCAACTCGCTATAGGTCAGCGAGTTGCCTGTTCATGATAATATAATATTTTAACTCGCTAACATGCATCACAATTCGCTACTAAGCATCAATGTTAACTCGCTACAAAGAAAAAGACACTCAACTCGCTACATAGAATTGTTTCAACTCGCTACATAGAATAATCATAACTCGCTACTTAGCATACAGAACACTCGCTAAAACCTAACATCACATACACAAGCAAACACGATCCTGGAAACACATGATTTATGCTTAGACAACATCATCAAACATTTTGCAACATTCACAAACAACAACCAACAACTAGCATCTAACTTTTGACCTTAAAAGTCAACTTAAGCCACGAAAATCAATAAGATCCCAAAATAATGAAAGTAAATCCAAATTAAACACAAACGAGGCATCATTTATTCATCCTAAACCTATCCCAGCAAATAACATGTCATTCCAATCATTAACTAAGATTTAGATGATGAATAAAGGCGAAATTATTGATTTTGAGCAATTCAGTGTGATTGAGGCAGACAGGTTCTAGATATATAATGTTTACTAGATATAGAACAAAAACCAACCGATACCTTAACAAGATAAGCCACATAAATCAAGAATCAACGAAAAGCTCAACTTAGCGAGTTGCGTGAGAGGTTTTTTTTAAGAAATAAAGTTTGACTGAATTTTTTGAAAGTTTGACCAATAGTAACTCGCTGATTCCTTAAATACTAATACAAGTTTCACATATTGGCAGTTTTGGTCCCTACACTTTCAAAGTCCTATTCTTTGTGGTTTAAGGTATTTACTAAGATTGAAAAGTTTCAGAATTGGCACAAGTAGTCCCTATTGTTTCATAGGCCTAGGAAATATTTAGCAAATTGCACATAAGTCCCTACACTCACAAATAATTGACAAATTTAGCCTTTTAAGTTAAAAATAAATTTAACTCCCCTTCAATTTGTAAACCCGATCAATATAAAAACCTTTTACCAATTAATTATTTGATGAATTAAAATGCCTGTTAGATGTCATAAATTTGAAAACACTCTCCCCCTCAATCAATGACCCGGTTTCTATTGAAAGAGATGTAGTCGTTGATTGAGTGACAAATTTTGAGAAATTCAAGTCTGATTGATTTTCAAACAACATTTTCCACCGTGGGTAACATTAATAATTTTCTGAAGAATCATAGACGAAAAATCATTTGGTTAAAGAAATAAGACTTCTCTTCTATATCAAGAATTAATGCACTGAAACGTACATTAAGTCGAAGTCAGGAAAAGTTGTCTTTTTGGCGACATGCTTTCCTCAGTTTGAAAAACGGGTTGCAGTCTGAAATAACTGCAAGCCATAAAGACATGTTTTGAAAATTTTGAACTTCCGTTCGAGCTTCATTTAAAGACTCGTATCATTATTGAATGACATTTCTAGGTCCGTAAATGTTATCGATAAACAAAAGACATGTCTTGAAAAACTATTTTTGGTATTTTCTATTTTCTGATTTTTATGGTTTTTGTAGGTTTTATATTTTTGTATTTTCTTTTTAGATTTAAGCTATATACATATTTACATAGGATATAGGAGGACCATCCTTTACTCCTCTTCTTCTTCTTGAAGGCGTTTAAGGGTTTTCGGAGACATACTCTTCATACCAAGTCGCGGGAGTAGAAATTCGAACCGCTCTCTTGGTAATGCTTTGGTGAATATGTCCGCGAGCTGATAATCCATCATCACGAAGTACAATTCAACCACGCCTTTCTCAACTTGCTCTCTTCTAAAATGGTGTCATATGTCAATGTGCTTAGACCGGGAATGCTGGACATTATTGTAGCAGCGAGCAATGGCACTGCGATTGTCACAATACAGTGGAATCTTATTGAAGGCAAAGCCGTAGTCTGTGAGCTGTGATCTCATCCAAAGTATCTGAGCACAACATCCAGACATGGCAATGTATTTTCCCAAAAGGGACCCTATCTTTGTAGTTGAGATCGCAGTGCTCTTCTGTTTCTTTGATGACCAGCTGACTAATTTATCTCCAAGGAACTGAGCACTTCCTGACGTACTTCTTTTCGTGTGTCTTGACAACCTGCATGGTTCGCATCTGCATAGGCCGTTTAGTACCATAGCGGCGTCTTTATGATACAAAAAACTCCAATTAATGGTTCCCTTAAGATACCGAAAGACCCGTTTAAGTGCTTCAAGGTGCTTTTTGGTAGGCAAAGCCTGATACCTAGCACACATGCATACAACGAATACAAGGTCGGGTCTGCTGGCAGTAAGATACATTAGAGAGCCGACCATACTATGAAATCGAGTATGGTCAACTGGAATCCCTAAGGGGTCCTCATTCAGTTTAAGTCAATCCACTATGGGTGCACTCAACTGGGTCACACGAATCCTCCCAAATTTCTTTTAATATTTCAAGGCAACTTTTGAATGATTAGTTAAAAAATATGCCTCCAGAATTTTGAGAAACTTGTAAACCTAAGAAAAAAGACATTTGACCCATCATTGACATTTGAAATTTAGAAATCATCTCATTAGAAAATATGGCACACGCTTTAGGGTCGGTCAAGGAAAATATGATATCATCTACATATATTTGAACAAGAAGAATATGTTTGCCTGTTTTCCGAGTAAATAATGTCGGATCTACTGCACCCTTAGAAAAGTTGTTGTCCAGAAGAAATCTGTAACAAAGGTATCATACCACGCCCAAGGAGCTTGCTTAACCGTACAAAGCCTTCTTCAGACGATAAACATGTGTCGGATGGTCTGGATCAACGAAACCCTCTGGTTGACTAACATAGACTTCTTCCTTCAACTCGCCATTAAGGAATGCTGTCTTGACATCCATTTGATAGATGGTCATGTTTTTACTGGCGGCATTGGCGATGAAGATTCGAATAGCCTCGATACGTGCAACCGGTGCAAATGATTCCTCGAAATCAATACCCTCCTCTTGTCGATATCCCTTGGCCACCAACCTAGCCTTGTTCTTCAGAACATCACCATACTCATCAAGTTTAACTTTGTAAATCCACTTGAGAGCTATAATCATGACACAGTCTGGTTGAGGTACTAATTCCCATACTTGAAGCCGATCAAATTCGTGAATCTCATCTTGCATAGCTTGAAACCAGCAATCTTCAGTTATTGCAGATTTGAAGTTCTTGGGCTTGACTTTTGACAGTACAGAGTTATACAAGCACCACAAGGCATTTTTGGGGTGTTTTACAAAAGCCCCCACCCCCCAAGGCTTGCAAGTTATTTTCTTGTGGATACCGGAAGAGACTTAGATTGCAATAATGTTATCCAGGGGTGGTCTTTGATCTTATTTCCCAAGGATGTGAAGTGTTGAGTGACATAAGGAGATTCTATGAACGAAGAATCCCCGGATGTGATGATTCAGAAACTAGGTTCCAGGCAAACACGTTTATGAAGGGATCAATTGTCAATAGGAGAAAAGGATTGTCTTCCATAAGAGTAGAATTTCAGCTGCCAACGCCTTTGTATGTTACTTAGAGATTGTATGCGAAGATCGTCGTGTAATGACTTGGAGATGGTGCATCTTGATCAATGGTAGTAGATGAAGGTGTACTGGCTGAAGTGACTAAAACTAAAACTGCTGGAGCATGAGAGGCCGGTCTTTCAACACGAGTAGGTTCTAGGTATTCATCGAACATTGGCTGGAATAAAATCTCCAGTTCTTTATTTGTGGGGGGTACATAAGGTGTTGCAAGAACCAGATTTGGTACGAGCCCTGGACTTATCTGTCCAGGCATCAGAAACGTAGGAGCAGGTCCTGTACTAAGTTGCATAGGAGCCATTTGCTCAGTCAGCTCATCGAATTGAACGTGAATAGTTTCCATAATTCATCGGGTTCTTTTGTTGTAGATTATATACCTTTTCCTGCTAGGTGCATAACCAACGAATATTCCAATATCAGCTGTTGTTGTAATTTTCCAAGATCTTCACTGTTATTTGTTGGGTATCAATGGAGCACCAAGACATTGAAAAAGGGTACAGATCAGCTTCTTATCTTGCACAGCTTCATATGGGGTTTTCGTTATGAAGAGTGTGAATAAGGGATAGTTTGGGTGTAACAAGAAGTAGCTACAGCTTTGCCCATACAAAAATAGGAGCTTGGAAATATCAGCATTGTCCTAGCGGCCTCTACAAGAGTACGGTTTTGTCTTTCGACAACGCCGTTCTGCTGTGGAGTCCTTGGAACTGTAATTTGGTGAAAAATGCCGACACGTTCATAATATGCAGTCAAATATTATTGACAATTCTGTGCCATTATTGTACGGATGTATCTATAGTTTTGTTGAGACAGAATTGTATTTGGCTCAGATATTTAATGACGACCTCTGGGTTTCATTTTCATCTCAAAAACTTTACCCAAGTAAATCAAGAATAATCATCAACAATGACTAAGATGTATTTCTTCCCATTAATTGTTTGCACTCACATCGGTCCACATAAATCCATATGAAGGGTATTAAGAACTTCCAAGTTAGTGTTTTTGGTTTTGGGTTTATGGGTATGCTTTTTGCTTTTTCCTAGTTGACATGCAGAGCAAAGATGATCTTTCTCAAACTTCAATCTAGGTAAACCTCCAGGACTAAGGTCCTTTCTTGCAAGGTCATTGATGGTACTGAAGTTCAAGTGGTTTAAACGACGATGCCATAACCATGATTTGTTCTTGGAGGCTTAGATAACAGGCAAATGGGAGGAGATTCATCATGTCTTAACAAGATAGTGTACAAATTAGTACGTGAGAACCTTTAATTAATTTAACCACCATAAGTATACCGAACATAAATGATTGTTTCCTGAATGCAACTTCTAGATCAGAGTCGCAAAATTGTCCGCAGAGAACAGATTGTGTCCTAGTCCTTTCACATAGTTTCCCTAAACGATTACACTGTCACCAATCAATAATTCTCCATTACCCATAATCGCACCAAAGTGGTCATTCCCGAATCTAACTGTCCCGATGAACTTTTTTTACGAAATTCCTAAGCCGTGAGCGATCCCCCGTCATTTGAAAACAGACAAAAGACGATATGTATGACCTGTATTTAAAAACAGACGAAGATGGAGAGTTTGGAAAGTTGGATCCCTAATTTTGGTTGGGTTCTTGTTGGTTAGCACAAGTAATGGCCTGATTCTATTTTGTTAGCAGGTGCTACTTTGGGTTTAGTGAGCCTAGTTAAAGGGCATTGTTCTCCTAAAGTGAATATTCTGCCCGGTGGGTCTCCATTGATGACCAACACTGGTACGCACTTTGCCTGTGGGTTTCCATACTTGCCTAACTTTCTTAGGTTTCCAAACTTGCTTAACTTTGCGCACAACATTATGAATATTATGAATAGAGGGGGGTGCCTTAACAGATTGCAAATAATCAACCATAGACATATCATGATTTGCATACATTAAACATTTGTTACATGTTTGGCAAACAGAATCAGAATTCGAATTAATTACAGTACGCTTAGAGCTACTACTAGAATCAACACGATTCGTGGTTCTTAAGTTAGACTTATTTATCCTAGGGTGTTCTTCTACTTTCTTCTTGTTGACACCTTTAGCTGGCGAGATCCTATTTTTCTTGGTATTGCTCCTAGGCTGTGATCCGCTAGCATTGGTGCAACAGTTTACTCCTGTAGAAGGAGGCACAGGGACATTAGTCTTCTGAGTGTTCAGTTGCTCTACATGTTTGTGTGTGTTACTATTTGACGTGTCACATTGTTCTTCAAAAGTAACTTGATTTTTCCTAATTAAAGGGGTAGGAGCATGCTTTTTATCTCGTTGGTTAAAGGCTTTCAGACAAGTGCCAATCGCATATTCTAAGAGTTCCTGAGAGTGTTTAGTGTAACGGCAAGCAGAGACAATTGATCTATCTAAGGGTCTTTCAACCTTAGCTTCCTCTACTATTTCGCGAAGGGTTTCTACACTTTCCTTAAGATGTTTGAGATAATGTAGATGAACTTCCCTGTTGTTCCTATTGTGAGGGGGAATTGGTTCAACATCTATAGCATACCTACCGGGTGCAAGAACTCTTGGTTTTACAGACTCTATAGTGTTGCATTTTAGATTTTCATGTATTTGGGCTTTCAGATTCTCATTTTCCGTTAGCAAGGCCGTTGTCTATTCTATATGCTTAACACGCGTGATCTTAATAGAATCGTACAATTCCTTGTAATGCTGTTTAACTTTTTCATTCTCTGCCCTAAAAAGCTCATTTTGTTCTTGAAGAACGGTGACTTTTTCAGTTAATTGAGTGATCTGAAAATCTAAGGTCCTGAAATCAAGAGTACGGTCTGCTTCACTACGGGTCTCTTTCAATTGAGAGATTTGCGTTCTCAATTTTTTGATGGCATTGTCCTTTCCTTAAATGGAAGCTTTCATTTTTCCGATTACAAAGACTGAATCAAAGTCAGGAGTATCTCGAGCGGGTGGAGATGGGTTGTTTCCAAAACTTTCTCTAAGGTTTTGATACTTTAACTATAAATTTAAGTGATTAACCTCAAGATTGAAAAAACGTTTTACTAATTCAGTATGATCATCATTTTGAACCTTATCTCGTAATTTAGAAAGCTCTGCTTCAAGTTCCAGACAACGTGTTTGAACATTGGTGTGGGCTTCATGCATTTCAGTAAATCTAGATACAGTAAGCTCAGAATTCGTTGCAATATAAAACACTTCTTTGGACAAGCAATCAGCAATTAAGTTATCATTTACAATAAGAAGATTTTTCCGCTCAATCTCATCATGCTTCCTATTTATAACATTTTGGTCAACTTTAGCTTCCAACTCTTCAAAAATGTCTTTCATTTCTTTAATTTCTTTAGTTAAAGCCTTTTGAATTCCCTCAAAATGTTCTTTAAGTGTTTTGAAAAATGGAATGACCTCGGTGAGATAACATTCCTTGGTTTGTTCAAAACCCCTTTCCCCTTCAGTGAGCCCCGTTGGTGTAATTCTCTTTTTACAGGTTTTTTCAAATTCCGAAAAGAGTTGTATGAGTGTAAAAATATTAATTTTCACTTGACTCTTTGTTGGAAGCACCCTAGGGACAAGCGTTGTATGTGTATTTGGCGGATAAACCGTCATCGCTTTAATTGGTCTTGAGGCGGTGGTCTTCTTTTTGAGAGCTTCTTCTTTCATCTTGATGAGATCTTGAGACCAAAATATTT
>BQNB010123323.1:0-20119 GCA_026074375.1 Tanacetum coccineum
ATGAAAACGATAAGAAAAATGTAGATGACAACATACCAATTTCTTGTCATGTGATCCAGTACATATAATTTTCCTTCACTATATAATGAAAAGATATTATAAATGTAGTTAGAAATATAAAAGTTTGAAACTTTAAAGAGCAAGTTTGGAAATGATGAGATAGACAAAACCATGTCTTTTTGGTATGATGAGGTTTAGCTTTTTCTCTAATTGTAATTCTTGTTTGAAATGATTGTATGTTTTTTCATTTGTCTTTTAATCTTGGTCAATCATTTGTTTAATATTTCTACTATGTATCCATTTTCTTGCCAATAATACCGCTCTTCAGAAAATTCACATAAACTTTTGCAAATGTTATGAGAGTTCTACTAGGGTCTGAGGGTCATAGGGGTTGTATACTTGTATTGGTAAACATTGGTTAAAACTAAAATATAGTAAGCACAGAACAAAATAACCAACACAACAATAGTAACACTCAAGCTTGTATTTCATCGCAAGAATGGTTGCTGAGTGGTGGATCCAGAAATTTGTGTGGGGTGTAGCACAAAATAATAAGAGTTGTTTTGTTTCTGGTTTTTGCCTCGCCTTGATATTAGTTATGGCCCATCTTTTTTTTAAACGGCGAGTTAGTTGAGTTACTAAGTTAGTTATTCGATTCCACGGTATTTACCCAGAAGGTAGTCCCTGTCAGCCTCAAATAATAATTAGTGATTCGATTAAAGAGTACATACCCAGAAGGTAGTCTCTGCTAGCTTCGAATCGACGCATCTATGGGGGCAGAACCCCACAGATTCTCACCTTGAAGGAAAGCCCCCAGGAGAGACTCGAACCTGAGACATCTCGCATGTGGTAACAACTTCCTCAAGGACACCCTTAGTGGCCAACTGAGCTAGCCCAGTTGGTTTATGGCCCATCTTATTCAAGACTAGTTTCGTTATATAATTTAGCTAGTTGATATTAGTTTAATTTTCAAGTTACACAAACTTTTAACTCATAATCTTTAACTAGCATTCACTGATTAATCGATTATAAAATTCTAGCATTATATCATAATAACACAAAATAGTTACTCAAATTGGATGCAGATAGTAGATCATAAATCTTAACTTTATTGAAATGTTTACAATTTACTATAGACCCGGAATAAATGGTAACAAATGGTTAATGATTTGTTATTAAATCATGAAAAGTGATTACAGAAATGAAGGAGATGAATAGTACTTATAGCAGATTAGACACGCCTAACCGCTTTTCTGACTAACATTTAAACATATTTACAACTACAGTCCTTGTAAAATTGATACAATATGCATCCTTGTAGTATGCAAAGTAGTATAATAGTCTTCATCCTCCCCTCAAGTTGGATGATTTGTGATTCCCAACTTGCCAACTAAAATTGAATATTGCACATGATTAAAGGCCTTTGTCATAACATCTGCAAGTTGTCGAGTAGTATGAATGAAAGCAGTTTGCAAGAATCCATCTTGAATTTTCTCCCTTGTGAAATGACCGTCCATATCAAGGTGTTTGGATCTTTCATGGAAACATGAATTAGATGCCAATTGTTGAGTAGACTTGTTGTCATAGAATAAAGTAATTGGTAGCTTAACTAGTATATGTAAGTCTTTGAGAAGAAAACTCAACCATAATATTTCACAAGTAGTGACTACCATAGCTCTATGAAGATCTAAAGACTATTGGTTGTTTCTTGGTTTTCCATGAAACACGAGAATGCCCAAGAAAGATACAATATCCGAATAAGGATCATCTAGTCATTAAACAAGCAGCCCAATCAGCATCTAAGAAGCCAGTGATGTGTAAATGAGGTTGCACTAGATAAAATATACCTTTGCTAACAGTGCCTTAAGATACTTTAACAAATGAAGTCCTGCCTATGCAAATCAGTAGGAGCAAAGACAAATTAACTAAGATGCTGAACCACATAGGAAAAGTCAGACCTTGTCATAGTAAGATGCAAAAGTCTTCCCACCAATCTTCTATATGCTTTAGGGTTGGATAAAGGATTTTCTTTGCCCAAGGATAATTTCAAGTTTGTTGGCATAGAAGAAGCAACTAGCTTAGTGGCAGTAAGACCAGAATAATGCAAAAGGTCTAAAATATACTTTGTTTGATTACGGTGAGTACCCTGAGATGATCTGCAAATTTCTATACCCAAGAAATATTGAGCCAATCCCAGATCTTTGATGGTGAATTTCTGGTCCAAAGCAAGCTTTGTAGAAGAAATTTCAGCTTGACAATTGTCGGTAATAAGGATACCATCTACACAAACCAAAACTGTAGTGTTCTTTATCTTTCTTCACAAACAATGAGTAATCGTTTTTGGACTGAACAAATCCTAAGGACTGCAAAAACTTAGATAATTCATGATTTCATTGCCTAGAAGCCTGTTTCAATCCATACAAGGACTTCTTGAGTTTGCATACTTGTCCAGCAGAAGCTACAATATAATGAGCTAGTGGCTGCATATAAGGTACGGTTATAATGAAAAAAACTTTTTAAATAAAAAAGATAAAAAGGATTGTGGTAGTGACAAGTGTCCCCCACCCTTTTTTTCAAATTTTCGGTCAACCCCCACCAATAATTATAAAAAATTCGGGCAGGGGCAGTTTTGTAACTATCAACGTTTTTTTATTCACCCGAAATTTCAAATGGACATAACTCTCCAACGATAAACTTTTATAAAAAAACGATTTCACCATAATTCTTAAAATTTAACCCTCTTTAATTTGATATAAATCTCTTTAATTTTCGTTCAATTTTTTTGATATTTTAGATAAGTTTTAATTTTCTTGATTTTTTTCCATTTTCGACCCATATTTTGTCCATCATAACAACCGAATCACGAAATATTTAAAACATTAAAGTTGTAGGTTTATGTTTAGGCTTTACACAGCAATTTGAATCACATAAAACCGATATCATATGAGTAAGATATCACACTTTGAAAATGGTGTTTTAGTCGTATTTTATGCACACAAAGTGTTTGATGAAATGCATAAATGAGTTTTTTTATCGTTAAACTAGATGTAAATGCAATAGTTTTTGTACCGTAATGTCCATTAATCATTTTACTCATTTTAGATCCAAAAATTCATCTTTTTTAATTATTATGTTTTTACAAAAATGTACATATTCTACTACATCACAGTTCAAATCCTACTACATCACAGTTCAAATCCTACTACATCACAGTTCAAATCCTACTAAACAATGTATATTCTACTTCATCACTATGTTATTCTACTACATCACAGTTCAAATCCTACTACATCACAGTTCAAATCCTACTAAACAATGTATATTCTACTTCATCACTATGTTATTCTACTACATCACAGTTCAAATCCTACTACATCACAGTTTAAATCCTACTAAACAATGTATATTCTACTTCATCACTATGTTATTCTACTACATCACAGTTCAAATCCTACTACATCACAGTTCAAATCCTACTAAACAATGTATATTCTACTTCATCACTATGTTATTCTACTACATCACAGTTCAAATCTTACTACATCATGTATAATATTTTAGTGCATCACAGTTATTTTCTTAGTGCATCACAGTTAATAATTTAGTGAATAATACGTTATTTACCATGGCGAACTAAATTGTTACCTATGATGATCCTACATATTTATTCTACGATACCACAAAATTAACACTATATTATAAATCGTCACACTATATTATGCACTAAAAAGTTACTGCATTAAGATGTATTTTGTTAGTGAATTACATTTAAAAATTCTACTACATCTCAATTAAAAAGTTACTGCATTACAATGTATTTTGTTACTGCATTACAGTTAAAAAGTTAGCACATCTCAATTAAAAAAATCTATTACATCACAGTATACTAAAAGTTAGTACATTACAGTTAAAAAGTTACTGCATCACAATGTATTTTGTCAGTTACTGCATTACAATGTATTTTGTTAGTGCATTACACTTAAAAATTCTATTACATCTCAATTAAAAAGTTACTGCATTACAATGTATTTTGTTACTGCATTACAGTTAAAAAGTTAGCATATCTCAGTTAAAAAAATCTATTACATCACAGTATACTAGTAGTTAGTACATTACAGTTAAAAAGTTACTGCATCACACTGTATTTTGTCAGTTACTGCATCACAATGTATTTTGTAAGTGCATTACACTTAAAAATTCTATTACATCTCAATTAAAAAGTTATTGCATTACAATGTATTTTGTTACTGTATTACAACTAAAAAATCTATTACATCACAATACACTAAAAGTTAGTACATTACAGTTAAAAAGTTACTGCATCACAATGCATTTTTTCAGTTACTACATTACAATGTATTTTGTTAGTGCATTACACTTAAAAATTCTATTACATCTTAATTAAAAAGTTACTGCATTACAATGTATTTTTTTACTGCATTACAGTTAAAAAAATCTATTACATCATAATATACTAAAAGTTAGTACATTATAGTTAACAAGTTACTGCATCACAATGTATTTCAGTTAACAAGATACTGCATCATAACTACATCACAGTTCAAATCCTACTACATCACAGTTTAAAATCCTACTACATCACAGTTCAAATCCTACTACATCACAGTTCAAATCCTACTAAACAATGTACTAAAAGTTAGTACATTGTTTAGTAGGATTTGAACTTTTAGTTCTAATCCTACTAAACAATATACTAACTTTTAGTACATTGTTTAGTAGGATTTAAACTGTGATATAGTAGGATTTTGAACTGTGATGTAGTAGGATTTGAACTGTGATGTAGTAAAAAATGAACATTTTTGTTAAAAAATAATAATTAAAAAAGATAACTTTTTTGATCTTACATGAGTAAAATGCTTAATTATTCATTATGGTACAAAATTTATTGCATTTACATCTAGTTTTACAATAAAATTCTCACATATGCATTTCATCAAACACCTTGTGTGCATAAAATATGACTAAAACACCATTTTCAAAGTGTGATATCTCACTCATACGATGTCGGTTTTGTATGATTCAAATTGATGTGTAAAGCCTAAACATAAACCTACAACTTTAATGTTTTAAATATTTCGTGATTCGGTTGTTATGATGGACAAAATATGGGTCGAAAATAGAAAAAAATTAAGAAAATCAAAATACATTTAATTACTTAAAAAAAAGTCGAACGGAATTCAACAAGATTTATATCAATTTAAAGAGGATATAATTCTAAAAATTATGGTGAAATCAGTATTTTTATAAAATTTTGTCGTTTGAGAGTTATGTCTATTTAAAAATCGGAGTTGTTTTTGAAAAAACACGAATATTTACGATTATGCCCCTGATCGAATTTTTTAATTATTGGAGGGGTTGACCGAATTTTTTAAATAAAAAAAGAGGGGGACACTTGTCACCCCCACAATCCTTCCTACCCTTTTTATTTTAAACTTTTTTTTATTTTACCCCAACTATATATATATATATATATATATATTCGCAATGATACAAAAAAGTATATATATAAATCATCAATATTCCATATATTAAGCCTAAAAATCATTTCTTAACAAACATAACATGTTAAAATATAATTACATCGCAAATATATATAATTAACTTGCTTTATTTGTAAAAAAACCTGACCGGGTCTCGAGAACCTAAAAACTTGCTTTATTTGTTTGTGTGTGTTTGTTATAGAGAGAGAAAGAGTAGATAGAGAAAGTAGGTAGAGAGAGGAAAGAGGAGAGGATAGAGTAGAGAGAGAAAGAGTGGGAGAGAAATGAGAATTAGATTTATTAGTTACCTCATCAATGAGGTGAATGGTATTTATACCCTTTATAATACGAGCCCTTAGCTCATAGCTTTTTCATAGCCTTGTCTCGTGACTACATTTTAGTCACGAGACCTTTACCTAACTAATACACATTCAATATTTCACTATTTAATACAAGACTTTTATCTTAATAAGATCGTCACTTTTTTATTCCTAACAATATCCCCTTAAGGGACGATCATTAAGATCTCACTTTGATTACATTAATGATCAACACTTTTTATTTCTAACAATCTCTCCCTAAGGGATGATCATTGAGATCTCTCTTGTGACCTTGATCTTTGATCTTTAATGCTCGTTGTCTTTAGTCTTGTTGTGTAACAGTGGTCTCGTTTCAATCATGCTCTTGTGATCTTGATCTTTATCTTTGATTATCCTTCTGTCTTTTGCCTTTGAGATCTTTTTCATATCATCGTTGCTTACCGTGAATCCATCTTGATTTGTCATTTGATGCTTCTGACCAACATACTCATGCTTTTCTTGATACCTAAATCTTCCTTACGTAGAACTTTTGTCTTGATCAACAGCTTTATGATTTGAGAAAGTTCTTTGATTATCAGAGTTACGAAAGTGTATCTTTAACCTTTTGAGTATGAGTAAGGTATGAATACAATGGTATACTTGCTTGTGAAAGGTAGAGATGTTATTGTTGTTGTTGTACATACTTCACATAAAACAATCTGTAGAAGTTGAAATTATAACACCAAAGTCAATTAAGTCCCGGATGTTGTATACATCAAAGTCAGCTAAGTCCCGAATGTACACATTTATTCCCCTTGATTGTTGTTGTAGAAGATGAATGAAACAATGTAAGAGTAATAACAATCTTCCCCATCTATCTTGTGACATCATAAGAGATCTTGGTAATCCAACACTTTACTTAAATAAGTCAAGGAAATGTTGTTTGTGTTTTTCAAAAACAAATTTTGAAATAACACGATAACTAGTAGATCACTTAGATTGGTAGTTAACACTAAAATGAATCATTAAATAATCATTTTCAAATTAGTGACCTACGTTCAGCGTTGGCTTGATGTTAGCACTGGTAGGATTTCCATTCAATCATTGTGAATACTTTGAAGTATCACTCTTGAATGTTTCGCGCAATGTCACTAAGACATGCAATGACACATAGACATATAAGCGACTCTTATACTTTTGTATCATTGATGTTTAATACAAATTTACTTTTGTGTCCTATGTGAGATTTATGATTTGATCTCATTTGGCTCTAGACTCAATAAGTGTGTTTTGGTTTTAGTGATCGAAGGCTGGAGCTGACTGCCACCTTTTAAATATCAACATTCTCGGAATGAGAATTCGATAGATAACATGTTTAATCTCTGTGAGAATTGAAACAAGAATTCTTCTGAGAAAATATTGAGTGGCTAGGAGGGGTCGTGCATTGCATCACTGGGTCCATGACGTCTTTCTTCAATACCAAATATCATCTTTGTGATATCTGATAGATTATGTATTGACTTGGTTTCTGCCTTAAGTTTTGTGGAGGGATTCTTTCTTTTCACCCTTTACACGTCATTTCTTTTTCATTCTTCAACCCCTTCAATGTCTTCCAAAACGTCATTACTATCATCATGTTGTGATTGTTCCGATGATAGCTCATGCCTTAGTTGACATTACTCCCATCCACATTCAACTCCATCTTACCTAAGGACTTCTATTCTATCTATGAAATGTCCTTGGGTAGATCCCTCTGGTTCTGGTTTGATTACCACCTTATTCCTTCTTTGATCATCGTGAGGTAGTTGGTTGTTGGGTATTAAGATCAAAACCATAAAACCTTTTGAAAATCAATCAAAGTGTTTAATATAAATCAAAACTTTTAACACTTTGAAAGTTTCACTTTTGAGAAATACCCCCCCTACACATGCGCATCATAATATTGAAAGAGTTTTGCAAAAGGAGGAAAGAGTTTCGCACTTGAGTAAAAAACGATCACATTTTAATCCAATTTTCTCCCCCTTAAAAATAGCATACCATATGATATTTTTGATATCAATGGATTAAAATAGCTATATGAGTTTTGGAAAGCACATGGGAGAAAACAGATATTGCATGATTATTATTTGAAACATTTGTGAATGTTTTAAACAAATTTGAAAAACTAGTTGTGCCAAGTGTGTTTATATCTAAAACGGATGGTCACTAAGTCGCTAACAATGGTTTTTAAATACTCTCAAACGGATGCAACCCGAACGATGCTAACAACGCTTTCAAGTACCCTAGACCGGATGCAACTTAGATCGCTGATGCGTTTGTCGATATACTTGACAACAACTATTTTTGTCTTGGAAAAATTTTTGTTTGTTTAAAAACATTTTTCTTTATACTCCCCTCAATAATACAATACTTCACTTTGAATGACACCACAAGTATATTGAGGGATAGAGTGAGTGTTGAGCACATTAATTTGAAAGATTTTGAATATCCTTGAAAAATTCTTGAAACATAATGCTCAAACACTACTTGTTTTGAAAGGCTCCCCCTCAAAAATAGATAAATCAAAGGATTTAGTGATGAAGGGAGTATTGAATACGCAATTTGAAAGATTTTGAAAAATCTTTTTGATATATTTTTGAAAATTGTGTTCAACTTTTTGGAAACCATTTTACTTGAGCTCAAGATTTTGAATATCTTAATGAACTATCTCAAGTCCGAGAAGTTGTAAGCTTCCCGTTGTGAGGATAAATGTTTAAAAATGAACACTTTCCTTTCTTTGAAGTACGAGTCCTAAGTTGACATTTACTTAGAAGTCGTATGTCCCGAGCAAACTTTTAAAAGGATTTTTGATTAAAATTGCTCAGGAAAAAGAAGATTTCTCTTCTTTTTAAGATAAAGCGCACTAAATCGTACACTTTTCTTTTAGTTGAAAACCGAGTTCTGATCAGAAATAATCATAAGTCATTGTTTTGAGCAAACTTTTGAAAAGTTATTGAAAAATTATGCTCGAAACAAGAAGAATTCTCTTCTTTTGAAGGTAAAGCGCACTGCAACGTACACTTTCCTTTTATTTGAAGACCGAGTTGTAATCTGACATTTGATTACAAGCCATTAACTTGAGCTACAAAACTTTAAATGTTTTGTTGAATAGCTCAAGACCAAAAAGATTTCTCTTTTCATTGTTTAGGATAAATGCACTAAAGCGTACATTTTCCTTTTATTTGAAGACCGGGTTACAATCTGACATTTGATTACAAACCATTGAGACATCGAATTTAGACAACAAATTATAGAACCCATTTAAGCACGGCGCTAACGGGTTTGCCAAGTTTTGAATACCAACTGAAAGTTGTGTCAAGTCGATGTAAAGATGTTGAATTCCAACGAGGGATTGAAACTGGTGTTTCATTTAAAAACAACTCTCGTGGAATCAACAGAGATTTAAAATTCCTTTTAATTTTCCATTGACTATTGAAACTTGGTGTTTCTTGAGAAGTTTTAAATCTTGTTGACAAAGAAGATTTCCATTTGTTATTAACATTTGATGTAACATTCTGAAAATTCATTTTTGAACCATTTGAAAATCTTCCACTGTTTTTGTTTTTCAAGGCCGAGTCATTCCTGTTTTGCATCAAAATCATTTCTGTTTTGGAATATTTTAAAGAGTTTGAACGACTATGCTTTGGTCTCCACACTTGTTTTACCGGTGTAAAACGAGAGTGTGGAGTATCAAAAACTTGATTCCTTTAACTTGAAGTACTTTTCTTTAAAACCTTTTGTGTAGTAGGTGTTTCAAAAGTTTGAGATTCCTTAGAAGACCTCCACACTTGTTTTATCGGTGTAAAACGAGAGTGTGATGTTTCAAAATATTAATTCTTTGCATTTGAAGCACGTGTCTTAAAACCCGTTTGAGGAGTAGATGTTTCAAAAGTTTGAGATTTTTTAGAAAACTTCCTATCTTTTTGCAAAGAATAAGTTGTAAACTGATAAACTCTTTTTGAAAACGGTTTTGAGAATTCACCCGTGTGAACCTTTTCCGAAACACTTACTTTAGATTTTGAAGATTTTGAAACATTGATTTTTCTTTTTGTCTGGTTAAGCGAATTAAAGTTTACTTTTAAAGCATTATATGAAGTTCTCAACTCATGGTATTCTTTTTGATAAAAACGAAGATCTTGTGATGCCAATTTTGATTCTAAAGATGCACTTCGTTTCAAAAGCTAATCTTTTTCATTTTTAGGTAAAGACTGTGTAGTGACTGGTTTTGACAAATCCTGTTGCACAACAACTTTGGGAGCAAACCATGATTTTGAAATTTGAGACTTTATCAATAGTTTATCAGCAGATGGTTTTCCCAAAATTAAAGATTTATCAAACTTAGTTTCCACAGACTTCCCTTTTAGATTCTCAAGTTGAGTCCTTAAATGATTAATTTCTTTCAAAAATTGATCCTTTTCATCTTAAGCATCATCAACCTTACGAGCTAATTGTCGTTCGAGAATAACTTTTGTATTTTCAAGTTTTTCAAAATTCGCTTCGAATTTAGCTGTTCTATTTGACAATTCAAGCTTGACATCATTAAGATCTTTTGTTTGTTTAGTTAAAACCTTGTCAAGCTCGACACAAAGATTCTTTGTTGGAAGCTCACATTTTAAATTATCACAAAGATTCTCCCCCGATTCCTTTTCAAGTTCAGAAATATTACTCTCAGCAATTGATCTTGGAAATGAATCATCTTTACCCAAAATGTGATCAAACTTTTCATCCTCGAATTCAGACAATTTAGACCTCAAATTTTCTTCCTTGTTTTGTGTTACGTTTAAACTTTGTGTCTGAAATCGTGACTTTTTGATTGAATCAAACAAGTTTTTTGTAAACCATCTTCACGTGTTCATTCTCTTTTAGTAATGAAGCCACTTGATATTCCAACTGAATGTTTCGAGTTGCAATTTCATCAACATCTAACTTAATTTTGACTTCATCACATTGATTAGATTCAACTCTAGAACTTTGAACTGACTCGAACAAATCTTTGTAAGTTTGTTTCAAATGAGCATTTTCGATTTGTAATGATGACAAAAAAAATTCATTTTCTTTTTGCACTGTTTTCAAAGATTTATTTTCTTGAGTTTTGTGTTGAAGTGCAATTTCAAAAGTAATGCTTTGTGTCTCAAGTTTGGAAAAATATTTTTCAAGTTGAACAATTCGTTTTGACAACTTTTCTTTGACATCTACTACATCATTACAAAACTTATCACCATCTTTTGACTCTTTTGAAAACCATTCAATCTCTTCTTTGTTCTTAATTTCTGCATAAGACTACATGACAAGAATCCTAACTTCATTAGCAATGTTTCTTCCAAGAGTTGATCAATATTGTTTTGCAAAATTTTATTTTTCTTTGATGTTCTATCAACTTTGCGTTCCATTGACTCAACAATATCTAACATCTCCTGTACTTCTTCTGTAATTTCTTGTTGGAGTTCTTTTGAGCTTTTTGATAAAGAAACTGACATCGGAATTACATCGGTATTTGTAAATTTCTCTTAATTCATTTTGACTATCAGACTATCTGACATCCATCTTCTTTGAGTATCTTCTAAAAGAGTTTTGTCAATTCTGTTTCGCAATGCACTAATTGTATTATCCATTTTTTTCAAATAGTTTTAACAATTTACTTTCATTTGGCATTTTTGGAATTGGTAAATCCGACATCTCTTTGCTTGACTCAGATTCAGGAGAAAGTTCCGTTTGAGGAACAAACGTATCATAAAGACTGTTGATGTTTTCATAGTTAAATTGAAATTGTTTTTCTTTCATTTTGACTTGACTCTCTTTTGCATCATTAAGAATTTCCTCACTATCATGCACATCCGGTTTCACATAGTGTAGACCAAGAACTTCAGCATCATACAATTTAGGATGGAATGCAATAGCTTGACCAAGAGGACAAGGATCCGTATATCCCAAACCTATTTTCCGTTTATTTTCCCGATACAAGCTTTGTTCATTTGTAAGCATACGAAGAGTTTGACTTGATTTGCCTATTTTACAAACTGTGTCTTCAAGATCTTTGTTTTTAGCTTCAAGTTGAATGATGTTATTAACATATTTGTCCTCGTCTTGTTTAAAAGCCTTTTTGACAGAATTTGTTGCATTTTTTGCTTTTAAAACTTGATATTGCAACTTATCTTTTTCTTGCTCAAGTTTTGAAATGTATTGTTTTTCATTAAAATTCCGAACCTTTTCCTTATACACCTCAATTTCTTTCTTTAACAAAATGTTTTCTTCTTTAAGAATTTTATGATCCCTTTTTGTTTTCTCAAACATATCTGAAGTATTTTTTGTTTTCTTTAAGATATTCTCAAACATCTCATTATTAGAACTTTATACCTCAGTTATGTTGTCTTTGTCGTGAGAAGCTCCTGCAACATTGTTATCAATCTCTGAAGCATCCTTTGGATCATTCCCTCATGTGTCTACATCGTTCTTTCATGTACCCTGTTATCATGTGCTCTTTTATACAATCCTCTTTCAGCAATAGCCTTCTTAATAGAATCTATTAGGCTGATTAAGATACTCTGGAACATTTGAGCATCACAGACAGTGTATTCGATAAAGAAATGGTTTGTCTTTTGCTCATCAGAATCCATAGAGATTTGCATAGTAATGAACTGCTGAAGCTGATTCTTCAACACCTTGAAGACAACCATGACTATTTCTTTATTAAATTCTTATGCATTAAATTGCTTTTCTAATTTATCCACGTTGAAGAACAACCTTGGTGCAAAATATTCAACATCTTCACCAAATAATGATGAAAATGCCCGGTGAAATCCACTCGAGAAGCAAGCATTTGTTAAGTCTTCTTTGGAGAAATCCTCAAGGAGTGTATGAAGTAGTCAAAAATGTATCAAGCACTTCTTCTTTGATTGTTTCGCTCTTTGAGCATTCCCTGTATTGCTGCTTTCTCCCTTCTAAGTCATTTTTTCTAGTTTCAGCATCTCAAGTTCAATCACGTGTCTTTCTTTTTTCCTTCTTTCGTTGACATCTTTTTCTTTTATCCGCAACACTTCTTCATGAGATACTCTTGCATCAATTCCTTTTTCTATACCATTTAGGTAACGAATAATTAGATTATTGAAACCCCGAGTGTTTAACACAAGCTGCTTTTTATTTAGGATCTCTTGAAATGTTCTTTCATCATTTTTACAAACCGAAGTATCAGCTAAGATTTGCTTAAACTGTTTCTTGAGTAATGTCAAACATTTCTTGGAATCACACTCATGAACTTATTATGTGGCAAGTTGTATCTCTAGATGATCCATGATACGAACAAATCCTTGCCTGAAAGAGTTAAACTCCTTTCCAAAGAGAATCTGAAAAACTTTTGTATTCCAAGGAGTTGACCCAGGATTTATGTCTTCAACGTTTCTCTTTAATCTTTGAATATTTTTCTTGCATTCCTCTTTAATTTCTTTGAATCTTTCTTGTAATTGTTGCAATTCTTTCATGTCTTTTTTCAAAGATGAATATATTATATCTTGTAATTCTATTTTTCCGATTTATCACAATGATTAGCACAATGGATATTCAAAATGATTAGAAAAATCAATATTAACACAATTAAAATCCAACACAAACTCAAAAACTTTAACCCAAGGTATTAATCACTTTAAAAAAAATTGCAATCAAAACTGTGATCAAAATTAATTCAAAACTCAAACAAACTATTAATAACAAAAACTCTTATTACAAAAATACTATCATAAAATTTGTGTCACAAAATTATGTATGTTTCACAAAATCATACCCAACCCAAATTGTTATAAACATTTCGGTATGCATTAAGGAAAAACACCAGGCCCGTTTAACACTTTGTCCAGCTCATAACAATAAAAATTCTCGGCCCTATTTCACTCTAACCTAGCCCAACATTTAACACTATATAAAAGTATCAAAACCCTAACCCGACTCACTATGCAGTCACACTTGTAAGTAACACTTTTTGTTAGGATAAAGATCCTCTCATGTTCAATTTAAACATGAGAGGGTAAAGTTGAGTGTTTGTGAGTGAAGAGAATAAATAAATAATGTATTGTGGGGGCCACAATTTTATAAAATGATAAACTTTCACTCACAAACACTCAACTTTACCCTCTCATGTTCAAATTGAACATGAGAGGATCTCTATCCTTTTTGTTAACACAACTTCACAACATACGCCTCTGTCTCTTCTTAGACACAGATCTCATCTCACTTCTTTTGTTAGTTCTTTCAAACAACAACTAATGATATTCTGTTCTTAACAACTCAAACCCTAGTTCTGTTAATCCAAATACCAACACGTAAGGCTTCTTTGTTTTGTTAAGATCGTGTAACACAAACCACTAAACCACGAAGAGTTCGAAGCTCAGGTAGGTATATTTTTTTGATTATTAAGTACACACCGAAATAAAGAGAAGACATGAACACTCTTGTTCTTGTTTTTCATTATCTTTTTTGAATATTGAAAGAAGTTTAGCTTCAAAAATATTGATCTATGAAGAAAGTTCTTTTCGTGTTTAAGGTCTTGGATGATCTATAACTTTATTGCAAAAACAGGAATCAAGAAGAATCTGAGATTAACCCCTTTTTCGTTTTAAATTTATGTTTTTTATGAAGTTATGGGTGATGTAGAATTATTTTGACAAGGAGGATGGGCACTAGATAGAGTCTGAGTTGTTGATGATTGTGGAGTGATATGTGAGGGTTTTGAATGAGTCTTTGTTAGGATCTATGAAGAAACTATTTCGTGGTGTTGAATCCTTGTAAAGGTTCTGAAATATATTGCTAAACACGAAATAAATCTGAGAACTAATTCTTTTGATGGGTTTCGAATCTTGGTAGTAATCTAGATATGTTCTAGACTTGATTCTTAAAACTGTGATCGTGTTGTATAGCTTTCATAATTACTTTCGGTTTCGTACGGTTTCAAGATCTGTGATGAAATGTGTTAAAATCTTTTAAAGATTTGAGATAAGTCCACCACAACACAAATATGAGATCTATGAACTTTTTGTGCTGTTATTCTTCTTTTTTGTTTTTTGGTTTCGTATGACTTTCAAAAGATAACTGAGATCTTAAATCTTTTCTGTTCTTGTTCTTTTGTTTTATTTTCTGGTTAGGTTTCGTAAAACTAGTTCAAGCTTTCGTAACACGTGGTTTCGTACCACTTAGGTTTTGGTTTCATAGATCTGTGATGACCTATCTTCTTGGTGTTTTGATCTTTTTAAAGTTTCAATGAAATGTTATACACACAAAGAGATATAATCTGAGATCTTGTTTGTTTGATGTTATGAAACTGTTGTTATCTTCTTTTCCTTTCAGTTTAGGTTTCGTAACGAGCTTTCGTAACTAGCTTTCGGTTTCGTATGAACCCTTTCGGTTTCGTAACAGATCTTGTTTCTAGCTTTCGGTTTCGTAAGAACACCAACAGGTTTCGTATCAGTCAGGTTGTACAACACAGCTTTTGGTTTCGTAAAAGGTAAGCTTTCGTATTTAGCTTTCGTAAAATCACTTTCGTAAAGCACTTTCGGTTTTTGAAGATGTTCAGATCTCTGATTGTGTTGATACGAAAACGTGTTATCTTTCTTTTCCAAAGGACTCGATTTACGAAAACACGTTTTTAAAACTGTGTTGACCAAAACGTGTCGTTTAACTGTTGACCGTTAACCAAAAGGTTAACTTTCGTAAATTCAAATTTTCTGAAATTTCAAAATCAGTTACTGAAAATTATAATCAGCATATACGAAACTCTAAAAAGTAGTTTTTGAATCTTTTAAGCACACAGAAATAAGCAGATTAAGCAGTTTTGACTTATGAAAAAGCTGTTAAGACATTAAACACCTCTAATAAGCAGTTTGACCAGACAGAAATTAGTTTAACCATATAATAAGCTCAAATAAGCACTGAATGAATTTTTAGACTCGAAAATACGTTGTTTTGACTTATATGAACTAAAAAAATTGTTTTAGCTGTTAAGCGCCACAAATAAACAGATTAGACCGACTGAATAAGCAGTTTGTAAAATCAGATCAAATAAGCTCGAAAATGACTGAACAAACACACGCAACAGCAGAATTAAGCACTCGAAAAAGCTAAAAAACGTTAGAATAAGCCGTCAGAATAAGCTGATCGAATAAGCTCGATGAATAAGCACGAAACACGACACTAAATCACCTTTGCAGCTCTGATACCATTTGTTTTGTCTTGATTTAAGGATCAAATAAGCAATATAGTCTGTGTTTAAGTGTTTGTATGTGTTTGTTATAGAGAGAGAAAGAGTAGAGAGAGAAAGTAGTTAGAGAGAAAAAGGAGGAGAGGACGTAGTAGAGAGAGAAAGAAGGAGAAAAGAAATGAGAATTAGATTGATTAATTACCTCATCAATGAGGTGGAGGGTATTTATACCCTTTACAATGTGAGCCCTTAGCTCATGACTTTTTCATAGCCTTGTCTCGTGACTACATGTTAGTCACGAGACCTTTACCTAACTATTACACATTCAGTATTTCACTATTTAATACAAGACTTTTATCTCAATAAGATCGTCACTTTTCCTATTCCTAACAGGGTTGACCTAGGGCACTTTAAACTCGGCGGGTCCAACCGGGTTTCAAAAATATAAAACCCAATTTAAGTTGACCCGTTTTTCTACCGGAACCGGTTCAACCGGCCGGGTCAAATTGGGTTTCAAAACATTGTCCACACGTCTTGTGTTTTTCATGAAGAGACGACTGTTCCATTCTTGCCAAATGAAGTAAACTAAAGCACCAATTAAAATCTTCGCAGCGCCAATATCACTCCAACTATATTAAGCCAATCTTTTATGAGCAAATGGTTCTAATGCCCTAATAATATCACTCCAACAATTGTGAGGCATACGAAGCTGATGCTGGATGTATTGCCTAAGTTTCGTCTAAGCCTAAGAAGAAAAAGTGCAATGAAAAAACAACAGTGAATGTGAATCAGGTTATATTTTACACAACGTCTATCAAAAACCATCATCACTAGTATTGTTATGCACTTCCCACAGCTTCAGTTTATCTTAAGTTTTCAATCTATTACCAACAAAAAGCAATAAGAGAAATGGGTGTTTAAGGATACATTGAGAAAACTGAAAACCATGCCACATAATACCAATTACCCATTTCAGCCCTCAACCTAATCGAACACCAAACCGACTGCCGAACACAAAACTGCCTATTCTAACACCAAACCACAACACCAAACCGTCTCCCTCCACATCCTCCCAGCAAGTGCTTATCATGCATGTCGTTAGGGGTAAGCATAGTGCGGATCGGTGCGGATTTTGGCAAAATCCACACCGCATCTGCAATTGCGGTTTTTAAAAAGTGTGAATCCGCAACCGCGCGTTTTTTGCGGTTTTGGTTTTGCGGGTTTATTTGCGGTTTTGCGGGTTTTAATCATACCGCACCATCACTTATGATTTATATAATTAATGTGAGTTTTTTCGGTTTTTGATTTACAATGTTAGTTTTTTCGGTTATAACAATGCATATATTTAATGTAAACACACACATCACTTAGAATATTATTGATAATATATACTAGAAGCCCTATCACACACATTAAATAATCAATGTACCGTTTTTGGTTTTGTAAAATTAATGTGCGGTGCGGATTTTGTGTTTCGGATTTACGGGTAAAACCGCAACCGCACCGCATTTTGCGATTTTTCTTTTTTCTTAGAATCGATTCACCGGTTTTTGCCGTGGTGTGGTTTTTGTGGTGCGTTTTTTTGCGGTTTTTGTGGTTTTGCGGTTTGCGGTGCGGTTTCTGCTCACCCCTACATGTCGTTGAGCATCGGGTGCATTATTTCCATATACTTGGCCATCATCATATATATACCATCATGAATAAGATAGTTATTTTACATAACAAACTTTTCTCACATATTTAAAGACAAATCACAGCCACTCATTTTCTTGTTGAGATAAAAAAGGATATTAGTCAATATTCTATAAACGGCACTTTGATTTACTTTCGACAATTTTTTTTCATTTTTTTCACGTTTACTTAGCTGTACCAAAATTCGAATTACATATGACATGTGATTTAACACTAATATCGAAGTTCGAACACTAAACATCCGTACTAAAATTGACATAAGTATTTGTCTATAAATCAAAAACTTTTCTCGTTTTTTGCTATGGATTCATACATTCTTAGCTTTCCAACCATATATCACACACACTGTATACAAATTATAGATTATATTAATTCATTTATGAAACTTCTATAATCACAAGTGAAAAAATCACAGTTGGTAAAAAATCTTAACTTTCCAACCATATATCACACACACTGAATACAAATTATATATTATATTAGTTCATTTATGAAACTTCTATAATCACAAGTGAAAAAATCACAGTTGGTAAAAAAACTTGCTTTCCAACCATATATCACACATAATGTATACGAATTATAGATTATATTAGTTCACTTATGAAACTTCTATAATCATAAATGAAAAAATCACAATTAGTAAAAAATCACATGCAATTAAGATCACATGTGGGAAAAACACATGTGATTTTATTAGAATATATTCAAATTAGTGTTTAATCAATGTGATTTATCATGCAAGTTTCAACAACGAAGCAAAAAGAAAAAAAAAGACGAAAAAACGTAAAAAATGTGAACAAAACGAAAAAAATTGTCGAAAGTATATATATCGAAAGATATTTAAATACTCGTTCTGATGGTATGTATTTTTTTCACTTAACGATTAACGGTTTAAGAGATACTAATATTTAAAAAAAATTGAAAGCGAGTTTGCTAAAAATGAGTGGCCGAAATTTGTCCATTAGTATGTGAGTAAATATCTGGTATGTATATGAAATTAAATCATAAGATTACTTATTTTGTTATTAATTAGCTTGGAACCCCACTATAGTCTACATAGATATACTACCTCTGTTTCGAAATAAATGTCCAGTTTGATTTTTTAGAGTAAAACTGGTTCAACTTTGGGTTTTAAATGTATTTTCATTGGTATAATTTTTATATTATATGACAATTTTTACCTACAAAATCCACGTCACATGAAATATGTATATGCCATGTCATTTTTTGTACCGTTGAGTTCCACGTGAGCCACCTAATACACATTATAAGTGTTCTTTCCCAAATTGAAATACCTACAACCCTAACACTTTAAACCCCCAAATTGAAACACGTACAATTGCACTAAATTAAAACATGTCTTCATTTCTTCTTCTTCTTCAAATAAGAACAAAATGGGTTAATTTCCCACCTTGTGTGACCGCAAAAAACTATTGCTGATTTCTACACAAAACAAACAAAGTTGGATGGGTATTGTGGTACTTTTTTTTGTTCGTATCTAATAAAGGAACAAATAGGAAAGTACGTTGCTATTACATGTCATTAACCTTAAAGTTTTTTTTAAAAAAGTATTCATGTATTGTTTTTTACCGGTGTTTCCGGTTGCCTGTATTGCCACGTAAGCAAACGTATGATAATGAAACAAATTTTGAAAGTTGGATGGGTATTGTGACACTTTTTTGGGTTCGTATCTGATAAAGGAACAAATGAGAAAGTATGTTGCTATTACATGCTATTAACCCAATATTTAAAGTCAAACTTGACAAGTGAAGAAACCGAACGCTTATTTTATGACGGATGGAGTGCATCATTATATCTCCTCTTGAAATAAAAGACGATAGAGGACCAATATCACACCATAATTTAAACCAAACCGTGGCCATTACCAATTCTGTAAACTAGAAATCTGTATATATACTTTCGCATAGAGAGTTTAGTAACAAACTTTGTTAGGTACTCCCTTCATTGTAGATGTGTATCAACATCTCTAATTCTCTTTTATAATATTAGAGTTAAGTACATTTTTGGTCCTTGTGGTTTGGTGCGAGTTCACTTTTAGTCCAAAATTCAAAAAAGGTTCACTTTTGGTTCAAAAACATAGTTTCGGTCCACTTTTAGTCCAATCCCGTGAATTTGCACTAAAATTTTTGGACTAAAAGTGAAACGAAACTATGTCTTTTGGACCAAAAGTGTAACGAAACTATGTCTTTTGAACCAAAAGTGGAACGAAACTATGTGTTTTGGACCAAAACCAAACTTTTTTTCATTTTTGGACCAAAAGTGAGAAAATGCACCAAACCACAAGGAACAAAAATGTACTTAACTCTTTAAACAATTGACAAAATAAAATACATGAATATGAGATATTCTTCTTAAACTTACTACTTATGTATTACTAAGAATTTCGT
>BQNB010123324.1:1846-20119 GCA_026074375.1 Tanacetum coccineum
CATAAAACCCGTATTCTACTATCGGATTATATTGGCATCATGCTACTGATAGCGAATCAATGATCATAGGAGACCCTACCAGGAACCGTACTATAGGAAAAGTTATCGATATCCAAAACTTGGAGTAAGTCGAAAAACACTTATTACAGTTTCTCCCTACGTATTATACAAAAACCTAAATCCTTACATTTTGGGCAGGGGTATGATTGTACCAATAAAAATATGGAGCGACATGGCAACGAACTTCGATGTTTGCAAATATGAGGTAATGGAAAAACCAGTGATAATAGCAATTAGTTCGTGCAGAGTGACAACCATATATGGAGGTATTCTTACTGTTTGCAATTTACATTCACAATTATATATATATATATATATATATAAATTTCTAAATCACCCATACATAAAATTGCAGGACTGCAACTTATAGCCACACCAGCTACTTACTACTACTTGAATCCGATTGTCTCAGAAGCTACACAGATCATAGAAATGTAAGCTTTAGAAAATCACTTTTAACAATGCATACACTTTATCTAACGTTGTGGTAATTGACAGTTACCAAGAATTTCTTGAACCACTACCAGCACTTGAGGTTCAAAGACAACCGTTTAATAAAATTTATTTTTTGTGCGAATCATTTTATATTTAAATTGTAAAAACTATTGTTTAACACATTTATACATTTTTATTAAAACAAACGGTTTTATTTCATTCAGATTTAGACTTCTCGACCACTTATTCAGATTAAGATGGGAATCAGATTCAAACTTTTCTACCGAATATTCAAATCCAGATGTGCGAATCAGATTCAGATTCATAGCCTCTTAATAAACAAACAGCACCTAAGTCTGAACCAATCCTGATATTAAGGCAGACAGTATGATCTTGCAGCTCAACAGATCGGTCTTAGAGTAAGGGGTATGGTGGCTTAAGCCACAAAACGAAACAGACCCCACAGCCTGCCACATCAGCATCTCACTCTCACTCAAAAATACCCCTTCACTCATAACACACTCATACCTCTTTATTTGGGCCCCACCACTCACACACAAACAAATACATTATAAAATATAATAATAATAAAAAGATTTTTTTTTTTACTTTATCTCACCACCCGAGTGACGAGATACCAAAAAAATCTCTAGTGGCTAGCTAGCATGGTATGGCGAAGAGGTGGCGAAGAAGAGAGAAATAATGCCATGTAAGAGTGGCGAGCCTTCCTCTTCACCGTACCCTTTACTCTTACACCTAATCTTATTAATCGTGAGTGGGTCTTATCAAGATCTTTTTAAGCATGATCAAGAGTATCCTGAATTCAAAATGGTCAAAATCTTAAGGTATCTTTGGTGGGGACATGTTCCGGACTTGCTTGAAAGATTTATGCATTTCAAGTTCTTTCATTCCAATCTTTTATCAAGTACCAACAGTATTACAATTACTAAGAATTCAACATAGCCTAACATTCTTACTGATGAATACAGTTACAAAATACTGTTAAAATAGCTCAAAATATACTTTCTGATGTGTATAAACCGAAGCCTAATATGTAGACAAAAAAATGTTTGCCAATGTTCAAGTTAAGTCGAGTATAATTTCAGTTTAAGCGACAATTCATCATAGCATGTGCAAAGTCAAGGTTGTTAAATTCGATACAAACTTGTTAACCTAAATGCTATCACGAATGAAAAAGACACGTGATAGACACGAATCATGAGCTGGATATGGGGCATAAAACAGTTCCAACGGTATCAAAGCAAGCAAAGGCAAACATGCTTGCACAGTTACACATCATAGCAATCTGTAGTGTTTTATCGGTCTATCTACTTATTTATTAAAGCTTAAAATGTATTGCAAAAGACCAAATAAGTACTCTATCATGCAACTAGAACCATAATCAGATATAATACCATGTAAATCAAACTGCTTTAGCTTGATAACTTTTCTTGAAAGGGCTATCTGCACCAGATGCAGACAGATATTAATTGATACGTGTATTAAAATAACATCTGCATAAAGCCCCATACGGAAAGTCTGTCAACATAAAAAGTCAGCAACATGAGCCACATAAATAACCAAATTACCAAAAAGACCAACGAAACTTGGTTCCACACCAGACTGAGTACGAGAGTAATGCATTTAAGCTTTCATAAAGAAACAGAAGACAAAACCCATGTTGCTTGAAACATAGTCAAACAAGTGATATTAACCACTTCTGCCCATTAATTCCGTTAGTATACTCATCCGCATATCACGAGGGCAACCAAATAGTATACGTGCATTTTTCGGATCTTCCATCAGAAAATGACAGGCGCTAGATTTGACATCAGGTTTCACACCCATGAGATCTAACTCATTTAGGATTTCCTCCTCCGTATACACACGCCGAGATCTTTCAAGTATGGCCTTACGCTCCTTCAACAAAGCGTCACTTCTTTTAACAGCCTCAGCTACTTTCCGCAGTGACCCCATAACTTTCAAAGTGGATGTATCTACTCTGTCAAGCTTTCTTTTCTTACTTCTATATGTGATGTTTCGCTTCTTGAATATTTGTTTTCTCTTCTTCGCTCTACGATGTATAAGCCAAGCTGTCACTGCATAAATCACACCAAGTCCTGCTAATTGTTGATTTCGCACCATTATCTCAATAGCGAGGTCATCCATTGTGTATCTATTGTTTGAAAACTTTACTTAGTCCATATATGACATCATATAAAAAAAGTTCAAATAAGGCATATGGGATAAATTCTCTAAACTTACTAAAGGAGCTGGTTCCAAATAATATCGACAAAAACCAAATTAAGCTTGCAAATGCAGGGGTGCAGATGTGAAGCAAACAATGCAAGTGCGGAATGATTTGTGTATGTAAGCAATGAATACCATCAACCAATGGTCTTGTTTTCTTTTGAATTTTATTAAAATTCCCCTGGAATGTCGAAGACACAGATTGAGGTTTGTTTTATTTTCTTACATACAGAAGGGAAATTGATGAACTTGGGTACTAATGGTACTAAACGGCTAAACTTTGTAAAGGTCAGTAATCATAGGTTTTACTCAATCTCGTGATGCTAATCTTTATTCTATTTCTACATGATAGGAATAGTAAAGTGATAGAGCAACGAGCATAAATGGGTTTTTTTGTACCTCAACTCGAGTTTAACTGCACAGATCCGTTCTTTATGAAAAAAAGTTTATTCGTGTTTGTATATCAAGACTCCAAACATAAGTAAATGAACAAACAATCATTAAACATCTAAGATTTGTGTTCGTTTATCTAAGTAAACACGTACAAGTATTATATATATTATTCAATCATAAACAAAGGAGCCCGTGACTACTTATATTAATGAACCACAAACGGACATAAACGAACCTTAATGAACGGATTAACCAACAGTCACTAACGTAAATGAACGAATGAAACTGTTAATCATGTTAGCTCGTTCATTTAACGAATTGAACAATACGTTCATGTTTGTTCTGACATTATAATAAACGAACTTTCCATCAAACGATTTTCGCTAAACCTTAGGCCATTTACCACCAATATTCACAATGATATAGAGACTCATTATTTTGGGGCCACGATAAAAATGTGTTATCAGACATATATCAAATGTTACTTAGCAAACACAATGTCAAGTTATATGCAACATCCATATATACTAGTAATGTTTTGGGACCATTTAGATATGTTACATAGAAAGAACATGCATAAGAGAACAAATAGAACAATTTAAGGATATGTGATTAAAGTGAAAGGTTACTCTCACCTTGGTGTTGCTATTGAACCTGATGGCACAATCCAGTAACCGTCTAGAAATGAAGAGGCGAATAAAGGCTTTAAACCCTATAGAAGCTAAAGAGGTGAGGTGTTTATACAAAAGATTAAGGGTACCTTAATGTAAATTTAGATTTTTTTAAGGAATATTGTTGCTTAACATATAAATTTATTTAATATCAGTGACATGACTTATTATTGTTTTTTAGTTTGATCATATTTGTCTTTATTTTAATTTTTGTTAACTAAAAAGTCAGCGATTTGGATCAAAATTATAGTCAATAAATCAATATGCTTGCAGTTTGAACAAGGACTAGAGCATCTGAACTCGACACATGTATACTTTTTATCTTTTTGACTACCACTTTGTATCGCTATTCAATCGTGATACACATGTATTTGACATATTAATATAAAATAGTGTGTTATACATTATTTTTTTTTTAAAATTCTTGTCATGTGTAAATTTATTATCACGAAAAACATATGATCGAAAAATATTATTCGTCAAAAATTTAAATTACAGGATACCCACAGCACCGCAACACGTTACTATCCTGCTAGAGTGAGATAACAGTGAAAAGAATGTAGCCAAATATGTATCCACATCAAAGTAACCAGAGAAATTGTGACAAATAATATTCAATTTGAAATGCACACAAAACACAAAGAAGAAAATTAATTCATTTCCAACACAAACCTAAACCTATATCACTCGATCAAATAACTTTAAAATCACAATTAAATTTATACTTTTCACCCCCTTTCTTTTCCTTTTTTATGTGTAGACCTTATAAGTTATGGACTTTTCTAAATAGTGCACAATATTTTTTTGTCTCACTTGATTAAAGAATTCAACTTAACTGACCACACCAGGACTTGCATTCTGTTCCACACCAATGGAAATGCTGCTTCCCACCTTGGGTGGACCTGAATGACGCCTGGGCCTTGCTGGCGAAGCCGGAAATGAAAGCCGTTTCTTAGCATTCAGACCCGATCCCTTTTCTGGGGTGGTCCCGTCATTAATTTCCACTGGAGCCAACGGGCTTTGTCCGCGTAATTTGGCCTTTGCTGACTTGGTAGGTGCCATGTAACTAGGAACTGATGGCGAGCTAGCCATACTTTCATCATCTCTAACTGAAGACCCCGCGATGCTATGTCTTCTATTCTTCTCGGACTGCACACTGAAAACACTCCTCGAGTCCTCGTCCGGGCTTGGCCCAAAGCCTCGCGGGCTTTGAGAGGCCTTGAATTTCCGTGACCCAGATGGGACACCTGCCTTTGCTTGCGGGGTTGTAGGTGATGGAGTTGAGTTGGTGTCGGAGAATATGACTTTGGCAATTTCACTTCCAGTAATGCTAATACCACTTCTAACGGATGCATGATCGTTTGCAGGATCTTTAGGCTCCAATGAGCGGGCCGCCATGTATCTCTCTAACCAGCTCCAACCCCATTGAGGATTCGTGGGGTCCATGAAGAGCAAGTTTGATGCTCTTGATGACTTCTTCCAAGGTTGCTGTTTCAAACAAATTTCAGAAAAGGCCTCGGTTAGATGCTATAACAATACCCTAACTCGACTTCAAGGCATGTAAAACAAGCAATAAGCATTGTCCTTGAGAGAATTACCAAAAAAACACGCACAAATGACTGGTTTTGGACAAATGATTGGCTTGAGCTGAGCTACTTACCGGGTGTTTGGATGTCTCTTTTAAAATTGATTATGTGATTTGCAATAATAAGAATAATATAATCAGCTGTGATAAGACGGTTTATAGGAGATAAAGTTTGGATGTGGTTTGCTGTTTGAAGTTGCACTAACCAAATTATAGCTTGTTTTAGTGTTTTGGCAATTTTACATAACATGACCAAACATCTAATATATCTTGTGGAAAACAACAGGTTATGGGTGGTGCCTGAAGGAGTAACAGTGTCACAAATTAGGTTTAAAGTTAGGCAATCGTGTAATATAATATATTGACACATTCAATTTTTGCTACGACTAGTATGAAACTATTAGTTATCTGTTCATCCAAACACTGAAATTAATTAATGCCACTACAAGATACAAACACGAACCCAAAGCAAAATTTATGCAAAAACGTCATAACGGCTTTGTGAACATTAAGAAGAAAATTTTTTGTACTCTTATTACCTTTTTTATTTTTGTTTTTATGACTCATATATGTGATATTCAGTTTATAAATGTTTACCTGATGAGAAAAGGAATATGCCATTGCCCTTTCTCTTCTCATTGTAGCCTCGTATTTGCTGAGTAGCTTAGCTTCAATCTCCTCTTTTGATTGCGGACTATCATTCCATTCTTCTCCCATCTTTTATAATATTATATATGCACCGATATTTATTAGCATTCAAGGTAAACATATATAATGATACATTATTAAAAAAAGAAAACCATGTAAATGCAAGACGAAAACTAACCTGTAAGCTCTCCATTTCTTTTGCCCGTTTTTGAAGGAGTTGTTTTTGAAGGGCTTGATTCTCCTCTGACATCCTTATCCTCCTAGAATTGATTTGAGACTGCACACGAGATAAGTTTTGCATACATTTGAGTGTGTTTGCTGTTTGTCGCTTCACAGCAGGCCCTTCAACCAGTGTTTTTAACCTCACAAGCCCTCTTAACGCCCTCAGAGCCCTCCTTGCCTGCATACACAAATCAGTAAATAAATAAATAAAATAAGTAATTTAGATTATATTAGGACATCGGATATATTTAAGATACATTTGGATACAATATTGACATACCAAGTAGCCACGAAAAGCTGTTTGAATTTTAATAGCAGCTGTTTCCTCCTTGGATTTCCCTGAATACCGATTCAACTCTGCAAGTCGAACTGACTCAGCAGCAGCTTGAGCAGCGGCTGCAGCCGCCTCAGCTGCAGCAGCGGCAGCAACTGCAACAGAATAGGCATGTTTTGCCTGCTCATCCTCAACCTCAACCTCAAAGGGTTTGACGACTTCTGGTGGAGGAATCTGCTGATAATGACAACAGGTTCTACAATACTGGTAGCCAACGGGTGTTCCAATGTTTATCGTCGCAAACTGCATTCTTCTTATATTTCTATAGTTATATAAAATAAAATATCAAATTTCTAGTATAGTTCTTCCCCCCAATGAAAGAAAATGACCTGACCAAACTTGTGTCAAACCTGGCCTTTCTTTTCTTTGGAGCTCGGACTTAACGCCTTTTTAATTGAAGATATCCAATTGCCTTTCCTCCCCATTGCTGTATCATCCACCGATCAGCCTGTACATTATCAAATACGATAAAACTTCAATGATATGCTTTAACATTTGAGGTCAAACCTATCACTTTCTGATTCAAATTGATAGGAATTTGACTTTCCAAGGAGATAATGTTATGCAAGAAAACGGTTTTGACTAAAATATTACTGTACTAAAGAAACATCAATTAACATTGATACTGTCGTAACACATGACATTCCCTTTGATTAATGTAGAGCCAATAACCAGAACTAATAAAGAGACAAATATGTATATGAGTATATCACAACTCAAAAGACAAATGTTGAGAGAAGACTTGTATCCAGTTTTCTTCGATTTTTAATTCTCTCTTTGTGCAATATAGTAGTAAACCATAATGCAAAACGCTTCCGGATTTCATATAAACTAATAGGGTCCAAAATTAGATACTTTTTATTCGGTAAACATGGCTCAAAATGTTAACTTGCACCACATATCATATCATTTTTGTGCCTTGTGTTCGTCACACGGACGAAAAGGCTCTACCAAAAAAAAAAATGCAATTATATATATTTTTCAATCAAATGAGTCAAAATTTCTAGTGCCTTGTGTGCCTCACACGTACGAAAAGGTTATACATAAAACAAATGCATTTTGTATATTTTTAATCAATATGATAAAATTTCTTTGGGAAATTTATGGAATTCATATAATTTTGACGTTGAGTATCAGTCCCTTTGACTTAAAGGCCAATAAAACAGTGTTTTCTGATATAGCTATATCAAACAACAATGTGGATACAATTAAAACACTAAGTCCATCCGTGATTTTATATCAAATCTTATGAATGGTCAAATTAGTTAATTTCCTAAAAATCCAACAAATTAAGCAATACCATAATTCAATCAAAAAAAGACAGTTACCATATAAAAAGATTAAAACTTTATATAATCCCTCCGTCCCAAAAAGAGTGTCCACAAACAAAAATTGGACAAATTATGATATATGTAATTAATTTTGATTGATAAAAAGTCATTTTTACCCTCATAGTTAATATAGATATTATGAATGAGTAATTAAGCATGTTTTGATTATAAGGGTAAAGTAGGAAAACAAGTCATTGTTACTATCCAAAAATGACATTTTTTTTTGGACAAACACATATAGTAAGGTGGACACTTTTTTTTGGGAGTGGGAGGGAGTAATTCAAGATCCAAATTTTTTAGCAATACTATTTCCATTAAATTAAATTCCACCAATAACAATAAAAAACATACAAAAAGAGCTCAATTTAGCTCAAATCACATATCAAACAGCATGATCCAATTAATTAACAAATGCCCATATAGAAATGTAATAAAAAGAACATCAAGATCAAATTTTTATCACAAAACAACACATACCCCTATCTAAAAAAGCAATCTTGAACTTAAAGAAACATGAATATTATAAAAACATACCACAAAATGAATAAAGTTAGGATCTTTAAGGCCTTCTTGTACTGTGAATTAGATACTGACTGTTGGGAATGAATAATACAAAACACAAAAACAAAACAGAAGAAGTGAAAAGATGGAAAACAGATCTTGGCAGTAAAGAGAAGAAGAGTTCAAAGATAATGAATAATAAAGTAACAGCTGGTTTTGTTGGATAGACCCCACTTACTTCTCTTTGGTTGGGTACTTTGGGTTGGAAGTAGATCAACTTTCTGATTTTTTTTAAATTTTAATATGTTAATTGTTTTTCCTAGGTGTGATTATGGGTTATAATTGTTATATTTGACTTTATTTCTTTTTGTAAAAAAATTATTTGGGATGAGAAAATATTATTGCTTATCTATAAAGTTATGTGTTTTCAGGATGTGTTTAGTGGAAGAAAAATCATATGTTTTTCATTTTTAGTTTTGTTAAATTTAAAGATACTTTTATTTTCAAAATGAAAAATAAAAGATTCAGATGTACGTAGTTTTTTCTTTTTCCCATTTTAAGAATGAAAAGGGTTTTGGTATTGGTTTATGATTTTTTTCTTTCTTTTTTTAATATATTAGAAATAGAAATTTCCAGTATTTGAGGTAAAGCTTTTGAAAAGAAAAAAACATGTTAAACGCGATATCATTTTTTGAAGGAAAAAAAAGAATATTTTTATTAAAATACAACACCCTCAGATTTTTGTAGATAAATGTATCTTTTTAGGATATAAAATATCACAATATATTTTGTTACGTTCATCAATTAAATGATAATCAAAAAATACTCTTGTCAAGGAGTACCATAAGAGCATCTCCGATGCATAAAACAAGTAATAGTTTTTAACTATTTTAAAAAGTCATTTGAGATGGTTTTTAAGCATTGCACTAAAAATTTTTTGCAAAGCTTTTTAGAATGACTTGTCAAACTACAAGTAATTCTTTAAAGTCTTTGTTATTAAGGGTCCGTTTGGTTCGTGGATAGGTTTTGGATTAGGATTTAGATTTAGATTTAAATTTGGTTTAGGATTTGAATTTGGATTTGATGTAGGAGAGAGAAAATAATATTTAAAGATATATTATAAATTAAATATAAAATTAAAATTAAGATTAAAATTGAATTAATTATATAAAAATAATGATACAAAAAATGAGTAGGTGAAGTTTCATCTAGGCTCACAAAATTGGGATTTTTAATGGTAAGGAGGCTATTAGCCTAAGATGGAGTTGAATTATAATTTTTTTTACCCCCTTGAGCCCAAACCAAATAGTGACACATGCCCTACCAAACAACATTTTTTAATGTTCTATATCCAAATCCCCTTTTAAATCATGACAACCAAACGGGCCCTAAATGTAGTATGCATTAAATGTCATAAATGCAAAAAGTCATTGAAGGTTTTTGCATTGTGGTTGCTTTAAGTATTTAAAAAAAAACTACTATATTCTTGTCAGGTTTGCCACAACTACATTTGTAGATTATGTATAACCAACCCTAAATTACCATATAATTAGTTTTTTACCAAATACTTAAACGTATTAAAAATATATTCTACAAGAGCTATTTCATTAGAATCCATGATTTTCAAAAGCTATACCAAACTTCTCATTGAAATAATATTAGATTTAAAAATCAGCTTAATCTGTCAGTTTTAAACCAAACACAAATGATACGAGTTTTCTATGTAATTACAAAGATTCCCACATGTTAATATCATATTATTCAAAAAAAAAAAACTAGATAAGTAATTGACAACCCAAACTTAAATAGATGAGATTACTTGTTTGTTGCGACTTGTAGGCCCGTTGATCATATTTTTCCATAATCCCATCTATGTCAACTTGTTTGGTAAACCATATGATTCATTTCATTTGTCATTTGTCAAGTATTTCTTACCTCACTGATTTGCCTTTTTCTTGTACTTCTAGAAATTCTTGTTAAACCAATTCATAAATGAAATGTAAGACGCCTTTGTTAACACACTCGTTATTTTAGTTAGTGAATGTAATCATTAAAGATATGTTTATTTGTGGGTGAAAGTGTAAAATACACGCAATTTGTTTTTGTCCTTGTTGGACATTCATTGTCAGGGTCAGGAAAGAATGGAGCAATGGGGCATTTTCTATTCCTAAACATAAAACAAACAAATATTCTAAGTAGTTTTTAATGAAGTAAATAGATAAACAAATGATATAGCCGTTGTTGTAACATTAGAAAACGAAGATATTGACAGGTGATTAAATAAACGAAGCTTGAAATATTTATTAAAGAAAAAATGACTAGGTGTACTTGATTTTGTTGTTTTAAATATCTAAGAAAATAAACGTAATGGGACGATCTTTTGCGGTTGGTCGTCTCATATGGCAATAAAAAGGACCTGGTCACCCCATTACGTCGACCGAAACAAGACCTGGTCACCCCCAACCTTTGCAAAGTTAGAGTCTTCTGCACGGCCTTACAATTGGAGTAAGATTTCGTATTAAAAAAAATTAACTCTTTCTTTTATATTTTTATTTAAAAATAATAAACAATCCCCCATTCACTATAAAATCTCACTTTTTATATCATTTTTAATCACAAAACACATACATTTTATACACTTTCATTATCTTTTTTAAATGGCTTGTTCGATACACATAAGGACGGATGAAATCCAATACTTTTGTCGTTCAAAAAACAAAATTGACGAAGATTATGGTTCTCAGAAAGCGAATTCTGGACATTTCGACTTGCATTTTTGTTAATGCATGCCATCTAAAGAAGATCTTAGAAAGCCATACGGTGGAAATGTAAATCACATTCCACAAGAGAGCCGTGCTTTGATCAACACTTTCTTAAAAGAAGGTTCTGATAAAGATTACGAGCTAAATCTTTCTATGTACAGAAAGGCGGCAAAATGATCCACGGGAATACAGTCTTATCCAACTATCCAGATGGATTCCAATTTCACTAACGAAAATGATCCATGGGAATACAATCTTGATATAGACGATTTTGATCTCCATTTAACACATGTTCTGCGTTCGTCTAGTAGCGCACATGTTGAACCATCTCCATACACCCCAAATCCAGTTACCATAATACCCGGTCATGCGGGTGTTGTTCAGCTCTCTAATAGCATATGTGTTGAACCATCTTCCTCAACCCCAACCCCAGTTATGATAATACCCGATCCTGCTGGTCTTGTTCAGCGAGCCAAGCTGCTTAAAGAAAATGTATTATTTTTTTTAGAACGGAAAATTATATTAAGAAACTAGCAAGACGCTAGGAAAATTACAAAGATAAGGATCTAGGACATTTCATCCAAGAGATCCAATCAAAATTGTTTTTACACCTATTGGAGCACCAAGTAAAAGAGAGTAAAACAATCTCATCAAAAAGCATATCTATACGCGGTTTGAGATGAGCCAAACAATGTTGATTACGATTCTTCCATATCACCCTCCACATACGTAAAAAGGAACCCATTCCAATATATCTTTAAAAACCTTTAAGGGACGAGAGTGTGAAACCATTCAAGCCATCATCGTCATGAGAATAAATCCCGGGCAAATAAACTCCCACAATCGGACGCCGTTTTGGTAGTAATGTTCAGTGGCCATAGAACAAGAGAAATAAAAGATGGAGCATGATCCCTATGCACAGCTGCCTAAATAAGGCAAGTGTTAGAGGGAATTTCAAAACCCGATGAGTAAAATTAAAGCCTAGTTGGGAGATTTAATCCCAAACTCACTTTCCAAGCCATGTTGTTAATCTTAATTCGGACTTTCGAAACCCATCTAGTGGAGCAACCAACGCGAGAAGACAAAGGATGATCATCTATGAAAAGTCGAGTAGTTTAATCAGAGATTTCACCAGAGGGTATTCGAGGGACCAAATTCATCTATCATTAGAGACCGATAGAATGACAGAGTTAACATCTTCAATGAGTTTGGAGAATTGCTTTTCTTTTAAACTTCCACGAGGGAGTCTTCTAAAAGAACAGGAAATAGAGCTAGCGTTGATTTTTTCTGCCACCGTAGAGTTTTTATTGCAATCTAAAGCAAACATACGCGGGTATAATTGCTTAAAGAAAATGTATTTATTCTTGATCCGGATGGGGCTTTAATGTCGACACAAAAATATATGCAGAAAGTTGTTGAGGATGTGGGTGAAGATGCTGATTTTAACAGTGGGGCGTGGGTTAGCGCCACTGACTATGTGAATGCTTTTGGTGGCACTGTAACTGGATGTTTGGGAGACATCGACAACTTTCTTAAAAAGGGAAAACTTAAACAAGTTGTTGCAAATGAAGTTTGTTCTCGATGCTCTTGGAGATTTAATGTGACTCTGAAAATCTATGGGTACAGTACCTGGAAAAATACACTTACAAAGTCCCTTGATGTTGGGGTAGTTCATGAAAAGGATATTTCCGTAGGAGCATCTGCCTTATGATTACTTGTCAAATGTACTTAGCTTTTATATCCTAATCCATCAAGACCATTACCTTAAACTTACAATATGTAATGTGGTTGAGGTCTTTTCCTGTATAGGATACGGTTCATTAGCTTAAACATCTATTGTTATTCAATTCCGTAATGTAATTTTTCAATTTCGTTAATCGTAAATTTCAATTTCATTAATGTATTTTCATATTTCATAATGTAATTTTCCTCTCTCGCGCTCCGTAATGTAATTATTCAAATTTGAAATCATACAACTCTATTCCATCGGATTACTATTCGAACCTATATGTTCTTAAAACTCGTATTTTGTGTCTGTTATTTTTAAATCCAGTGAAGTCATGTCTTGTTTATTTCCGTAATTTTTTTCGTCTTTTCTTCCGTGTATTTTTATTTCCGTATTTTAATTTGTAAAATGTTTAATTATTAATGTAATGTTTAAAAAAAAATTGTTCGGTGTCCTCTGCGGTCACCACTACATGTGTTTGGTCACTGTGTGGTCTAAGAGAGAGAAAGCTGAGTTGGCGCTAACGTGACGATGTCCTCTGCGGTCACCACTACATCCAGTCTAAGGTTTAGTGTTAGTTTGGTTCTTTTAAGACGGTTGGGTACTATAACGTCGGAGCCGGCGTTATGCCTATGTGGCATCGCGTTGCTCGGCGTTATGATACCAGGCACGTTGAGCCACCAACGGCGTTGGCTGGAGAGTTGATCCACCAACGTGCGATGGTGTTTTTTTTAAAAATCAAAAACCCCCCGGCTATTTATAAATTATTATTTTTTAAATACCCACCTTATATATATTACACCCCAACTTAATCATTTTTCACACAAAAAAACACAAACATTCTCTACACAAAATGAATCCATTTTTCACAATGAATCCAAATGACAGTGGTGAAGAACGACCTCCCAACGCTTTCGAAGTCGATGACGAAACCGACGTTTACTTTCTTTCGCAAGCGTACGAGTATCACGAACATTTACTACAAGAAGAAAATCGTCCCCGACTTACCCGTAACCCGATCCATCGTGATCGAGAGGGGGCCGAAGAACGTTTGATGGCCGACTATTTTGATGATTATTGTAAGTATCATTTATACTATTTTCGAAGAAGACACCGTCGAAAAGCATAAGAATTACGGGACCGGGAAACGCATATTAGTCTTCAACAAAACCTTATGTAGCATATTTGGCGAGAAGTTGAAGACGAAGATAAAGATAAAGACTTTTAGTCGTCGGGGCGTATGTTTTTTTTTAATTTTCTTTCACATGTTTTTAATTTTCTTATGTTTTTTTAAGTATTGTAATGTGTAATATTGTTTAATGAATGAAATATTTTAGTTTATTTATGGGGTGTTATGAAAAAAATAAAGGTTAGTCAAAAAAAGGTGGTGTTATGGGGTGTTATGATTAGAATGGTATTTTGGTGTGTTGGTGTTGAAATGTTAAAGTTGATGTGACACTGAGATGACGGTGTTATGGTGTTATAGTACCTAGCACTCTAAGGCTGCCCACTATGGCAGTCGGTCCCGACCTGCATTTTCTGATGTCATATCAGCTTTCTCTCTCTAGCGACCTTTTGCCATTATAAGACGCCCTTCATTTTTTTTCATTTTTAATTTTTTTAACTTCAAATTTAAATTTCATTAATAATAAAAAACATTACATAAAAACATTTTCGCAAATTTTATACTTTTTAATGATAAAAAAATATACATTCAGAGCCCAAATGTAAATTGTATATTTTAAAAAAAGAAAAAAATAATAACTTGAAAATGATTAAAGACTCACACATCCACAAACACACAAACCCACACTCAAACACAGCACATACACAAACACACACAATGACACACACTCAAACACAACACAGACACGAACAAAAAAAAGAAAGAAAAAAAAACAAGATTTTCACAAATTTCATTCACGACCGTTGTCGTGACCTCGACAAAAATCGAATTTTGTCTACGGCGACCTCGACCTCGATCGACCTGCCACTATGGCGGCGACCGACGTCGACCGAATCGGTTGACCGAGCCGTTAATAGACTTTTGAGTTTAAATTTAATTTGCACAAATAATTTTAATGAGGAAAAAAAACACAACCTTAACTTGGCGTTGATAGATGTCTCAAGTTTAAAATCCATAGGCAACAACTTTACGGTGAGTATTCGGATGCTTATTTCAGTGCCAATTATGGACTGAAAAATAAAAGTTTTTTGAAGAGATAAGTCATGGTTTAATCTCAATTTCTGTCAGTTCGCATGAAATAGTCGAACATTGTTTAAGGATAAATTTTTGTAATGCATTATTTAATTATTAATTCTCAGGTAAACTTGTACAGAACACGCAAATTCTCACCTCTGTCGCATATACATAATTCCACAAATATTGTATTATCTGTGCACTTACAATGAACTTGCATAAAAGTGCCACACAAATAAAATATATCATGAAGCATTAATTCGTTGGTTTTTGCAACTTGCAATGTGAAATAAAAATCATTGGAGGGGCAGATAATTTGATCAGAAAATCAAGGCTGATAGCCTGCTAAATGAGAAAATTTCAAAACTAGCTCATTTTTCACTAAACTAGCTCATTTTTCACTTTTGATTCACTTTCTAGTTTAAAAAAATTGTTTTTCGATTTTGGTCTTACGCGACTGTTAGACAGTATGATTTTATGGATTTCTAGACACGTGTCTCAAGCTGTTAGGATGTTTTTTACTCGACAGAAGTGACGTTTTGTACGTTCATAATTTTTTCCAGGGGCGACATGACTTTTTTGTTTTATTAGAAAAGTAGAACTCACCATTGACACTATTCTAATGAGACAAAACACAATTTAAAAAAAAAAACAAAAGTGGGTCCCACTTTTCTACTAAGACAAAAAAGTGATATCAGTCGCGAAAAAAAATTCAGTAGTCACACAAAACGTCACATCTGTCTAGCAAATAACATCCAACATTTTTGCACACGAGTCAAGAAATTTATAGAGTTGCACGGTATAGTGATCGTACAAGACTAAATTTGAAAAAAAAAAGTTTTACTAGAAAGTGAACCAACTAGTGAAAATTGGGCTAGTTTTGAAAATTCTTTTAATTGTATTTGTTAATTAATAAGGTCCACTTGTGTCGGCTCATTAGCTCATCTAGGCACCGTTTCTGATATATGTGTATATATATGTTGGTTGTACTAACTTTTCATTTATCGAGTAATGCAAGATTATTAGTTTTGGTTTCTTAGTTTTCATATGGAATCAGAGCTGTAAATATTGCGGATCGAATTTCTGATTAGTAAGCTGTTAATTTGATTTTGTTTCTTTTTCTGTTTAATCATTCTTTTGATATGCTTGGATTGTTATTTGCTTGGCAGCCGCTTTCGCAATTCGTGATTAAGGTCTGTTTGTTTGTGGTTATTTGGTTGTTCGTATTAAGGTTTGTTATTTGATTAATTGGTTATTTGAAATCATGGCTGCTTGTAAAGATGGTTTGTTGTTTTCAATTAGTGTTCAGTTAGATGGTAAAAATTATTCATATTAGAGCTGTTTTATGAAATTTTTGTGTGGAGAAAGTTGATGTGGGGTTATGTTTTGGATACTAAGACAAACCCGTTAAAGGATTTTTAGTTGAAAATTATGTTGCGTTACTGGATCTTAGGATGTCGATAATTCCAAGGATATCACTTAGATTCATAATTCTGCCATGCCTTCTATAAGGGTTTGGTTAGCAAAATATGACTCCACTAAGGCTGTGTGGTATCATCTTACTAGATTGTACAAACATTCTAACTTTGCCAAACAATGTCAGCTTGAGACATATATTCGTTCACTTCAACATAATGATATGAGCATTCGGGATTTTTATTCAGATACGTCAGCCTTGCGGGCCAGTTAGCATTTGCTGGACCACCACAATTGAGCAGTTTTGATTTTTATGTTAAAAGGAGAGACTCACGGTGTTTGGTTTAGTTTCTTATGGCACTATGTCGTAACTTTGAGGGATTGTGAGGTTCAATTATGCATCGTGATCCCATGTCATATGTTGATTCTATTATTAGTGAACTACTTGTAGAAGAGATTTGATTGAAATCTCGTGATGATAAAAAGATTGTTTGGCCTTCTATTTTTGCTACTTCACGTCGTACCACGACATCCAGAAGCACTTAAATTAGGCCTAACTTTAAGGTTTTTATTGATGAGTGTGCTTATTGCATATCGAAAGGTCATTGGAAGTCTCAGCAGCATATTATTCCTAAGGAAAAACAACATACAAACCAACCACCACATAATAGGACACCACAACAACAACAACCATCTCAACCTAATAATGGTGTTGCTAATCCTTCTTTGGACCCAACTTTGATTAATCAATTTTATAAGTTCCTTACTTTTCGGCCTCAAGCCTTAGCAACCTCATCTGGTAATGATTTGTCATCATCCGTGAGTATTATTTTGCTAAGTGGGTCTTGGATTTTGGTGCTAGTCATCATATGGGTCATCTTTTGTCTCATTATATTTTTTATATATTGAATCTTCAAAATCGAGTATGGCTGCTAATGGTGGTTCTATGCCATTAGCAGGTGTTGGGTCCATTTTCACACTATTTGTTTCGTTGTATGATGTTATCTATATACCAAGTCTTACTATGAATCTTGCTTATGTTGGTCAAATATGTTATTATGGATATGATGTCAAGTTTTCTGTTTCTGATTGTTGTATACATGACTGACAAACTCAGGAAGTGATTGGGACAAGCCGTAAAAAAGGGGACTTTATGTCTTGGATAACTTCAAAGATCCAAGCAATGGCGTACCTTTAATGTGGGTTTATCATCTTTTTGGTTAAGCCGTTCTTTTTTAGCTTTTATTTTATGGCATTCTTGTTTGGGCCATGTATATGCATCTTGTTGAAAGTTTTTAGTGTCTTCGAAATATTTAAGGCGAGTTAGAAAGTCATGATATTTTTTACTGTAGTGTTTGTAACCTTGAAAATTTTGCAGCATTACCATTAATAAAAGTGTTTCATTTTCCAGTGCTCAATTTGATCTTGTGCATTCTAATGTGTGAGTACCTTGTCTTATTTCTATAAAATGAGGTTTCATATACTATGTTTTATTAATTGATGATTATACTTGGATTTACCTTATAAAACGGCACTCTGATTATCTTAGCATTTTTTACATATTTTAGAGCTCTTGTTAAAACTCAGCACTCAAGTGTCATAAATTGTTTCATTGTGATTTGGCAGGTGAATATACTTCTAAAGAATTTACCTCTTTGTTTGCTATGGATGGGAAAATGTATCAAACATCTTGCACCGATGCTCCTCAACATAATGATGTTGCTGAATGAAAGCATTGC
>BQNB010123325.1:3083-20118 GCA_026074375.1 Tanacetum coccineum
CTTTAGACCTTATTGACCATACAATTTGAGCCTACCCAAACTATTACCCTAGAGAACGATAATAACCCCCCGAGTCTTGCCTATACTACACTACAACAGTCAGGTACACTGCCTAGGAGGGTTGTAAAACTTCTGTTTGCAATCACTCGCACATCAAGTTTTTAGCGTTGCTGCCGAGAAATAGTCTAGGTTTTAGATTCTATATAGCTTAGGTCTACTCACTAGATTCCTATCAAAGTGAGATTTTTTTATTAGCTTTCTCGTAGTCTATCTTTTTCTTCGTTCCCTTTGTTTTATAAACCCTTCTTTTTCGTTGACCACCATGGAAAACGTAAACCCATCCCGTACTTTAGGAGATTATTCTTGACCTAGACACGAGGGCTATCGAAACTCCATTGATCTCCCCGATGGGAACAATGTGGTGCCTCTACGATCCGACACCATCTGATTGGTGCCAAACGGATGCTCATTCCACGAACTTCGGTCCGAGGATCCAAATCAACATTTTAAGGATTTTCTAAAAATTGCTGATTCTCTTGACCTTGATGTTGAAAATAGGGAAAGAACGCGACTGCGTTTATTTTAATTTCCCTTTGTGATCAAGCTAGCAATTGGCTTGAATGTCTTCTCGCGGGATCCATCTCTACTTGGAAGGATCTCACTACCCGTTTCCTTGCTCAATTCTTTCCATCGGGAAGAACTGCTAAACTCCAAAATGATATCTTGATGTTCCAACAACATGAAGGTGAGTCTCTTTCTGAAGCAAGAACTCGTTTCAAGGACTTACTTCAAAAAGTCTCTCATCACGGCATTGATCTATGGCTCAAAATTCAAATTTTCTATGATCATGTCTCTTTTTATCTTAAGCGCGAAATTAGCCACGCTTCCGGTGGTAAGCTACGTAACAAAAATGCTGGGCACTTATAGAGGATCTCGCCCTCTATGACAACAAAAGTTGGAATGACCCAAGAGACATAGCTAAATTAGTCAAGGCAGTCTCTTTGCCTCAAGATTTCCTAGATACATCCAACCGTCGTCTCATTGAGCTTGAAAATCAAGTCTAACGCTTGATGAAAGCTCATATTGCTCCTAAATCATCCATTCAAGTAAACAAAATTACATCTTCATGTGAGATTTGTAGTGGTCCCTATGACACTAATTATTGCATGGAAAACCCCAAGCAAGCTTTTTGTTGATTATGCATCTTCGCGTATCGATGAAGCGGGAGGTAAGTGGTTCACTTTCAAACTCGAGCAAAATAATCTTGGTGACACCTAAAATCCGTCATGGAAAAGTCACCCAAAACTTAGGTGGAGGCAACCTCAAAATTCTCAAAACAATTTTTCAAACCCACCTAATCGTTTTCAACCCAACGATTCATTCCCGAATCACCCCTTCAACAACAATCCTCAAAATTTTAACAATCAATCAAATCTCGAAGGATTGGTGTCTAATTTTATGGCATCTCAAGATGCTAGATTATCCAAGTTTGAAGCCGATTTCAAACAACAACAAAGCAAGATGACCAATAAAATTGACACATTCTTGAAAGCCATCAATGACCGAATGACGGGAGCATTCCCAAGTGATATTGTTAAGAACCTGAAATTGAATCTCAATTCTACCTCTTCGGTTTTGTCTGCTCATTCTTATCCAATAGAGGATCTCCAAGGTTCCTCTAATCCCTTCAAATCAGTCAATGTTATTAAAACGTGTTTCAAACCAACACATAATTGTCAAAGAGACCAACTGCAAGTTAAAACACTAACGGTCAATAAAACTGGAATAACAAAACTAAAAGAACCCGAAAAAGCCTTAGAAGATAAATTTAAGGATTCGCATCGTAAGTTACCGGTTCTTGAAGTTCTAGCTTACGCTCTAATATACAATGCAATTTTGGACAAATATGTAGAGAGTTTAGAGTTTGGTAAAAATGGGTTCGCGTTTAATCAAGGTGAAATGCCAAAGAAAATGAAGGATCTCGGATTATTCACCTTGCCTTGTAGACTACGAGACTCTAAGCCCTTTGATACCTTAGCCGATTTAGGATCTTATGTGAATTTAATCCCTTTATATCTCTTCAAAAAGCTAAAATTAGATTATTAGAAGAGACCGGTCATGTCTTTAGATTAGCGGATGGAACTAAGTCGTATCCCTTAGGCATTGTAAAGAATGTAGAGGTTCACATAGGAAAGTTAAAAATCTTAGAAGAATTCTATGTCATTGATATGGAAAAGGACCCTACATGCTCCTTACTCGTTGGAAGAGGATTTTTAGCAACCGCTAATGCCGTAATAGATTGTAAGTGATGCGGTCGTCGTAGGACTTTAACACGAAGTTTTACAACTCCCTAGGCAGAGTACCTAACCATTGTAGTAGTAGTATAGGCAAGACTCAGGGGTTGTTATCGTTCTCTAGGGGTATAGGTTGGGAAAACTTGATCACGGTCTAATAGAATTCTAGAGGTTGAGAGAAGATTATTTTTGTATTTTTATGTTTAATAGAAAGCAGGTAAAATCTATGGTTTGAGAGGTTGGTTTATTTAACTATTAACTAAACTAGTTAATATCTAATCTACTGGTGATAACTTTTATGATATGTAAATGTATTTACCTAATCATGCAGTACTCCTCAGATTGCTTCTCCTAGATCTGTTGCTTTGTCACACTTGTGATGATCTGTATAAGTATTTCCTAGGGCATGATTGGATTACATGAACCCGCCGTATATTTAATATTCCATTAAGGCAACGCACAAGTAAGGTAGTATGAATACTATTACAAGGCCCCTAAGAGTATATTAAATGCATGTGAAGTAACTTAAGAGGGATCAACCATATAAGGGGGTAAGGTAGTATGAAGACTGTTACCCAATGGTATCCTTGCTACACTACCCGCGTTTCCTTAGACATATCAACAGCGATACAGACAAAAACTAGTTTTCTAAAGCCTAACGCGCACATTCATCAACAAGAAGCAACATCAAAAGGATCTACAACCTAATTTTCATGCAATTATAGATAAATACAAAGGGGGGTTTAGACTCGCATGTTATGAATAAAGCAAGAAAATAAATTAATCAAACAACACATAGACATATTGAATGATTAAAGATAAATACCTCACTTGATTAAAACATATATTTAAGGTAGTACAATAGGGTTTTGAGGCCCTAAAAACGACCTATAAAGCTCCTAAAACGACTAGGGTTCGTCTCCCTAGGGTTATACAAAATTATCCCAAAAGTTACACACTAAAACCCTGAAAACGGATTTATATTTTTAGAGTTGTCAACGTGATAGCGTCGCTTTGTACTCCTGACGTCGTCGCCACGTAGACGATTCTAGATCCTTTTTAAGTCGGCCACATCCTGACATCGTCGCTAAAATCCTGATGCCATTATTTTCTTAACTAATAATCCTAAGTTCAACTATTATGATCTTAAGTGCAATGTCTTATCACAATTTTAAAGGAGGCTCTAAAATTGTTAGGCTCATAATCTAATCCTTGCCTAATGTAACACCCCTAAATTGGGTCGCAGCGGAATAAGGGTCTCCGGGGCGTGTTACTTCTCAGATCAATAGCACAAGATATATAAGAACGACAAAAAGTCGTTTAAAATGATACATTGGATTTGATAAAAGACTTGTTACACAAAGCATGCAGCTTTACTTGTTCAGTGTTTGATATTACAAAGATTGACAATACATTTCCTAAAACATATTACATCCAAATCTTTAGCGTGATAACCAAAAGTGTCACCAATGTATCCCTGGCACCTCGTGCCTATTGACCACCTGAAAACATTGCTTTAAAACGTCAACAAAAATGTTGGTGAATTCATAGGTTAGTAAATTATAATATGCAGGACCGCAAGACTTTCCCCGTGATAAAGCAACAGATGCAGACATCATAAAATCTGATTACATTTTCCAAAGCTCATGACACTAAAGCTCGACAATTATATTCGCAATAATAAATATTGCTATTCTGCCCGATCACATGTTCAACCCTAAACATCCAAAATCTGACATGCTATAATGTTTGTTCCTGGTGATAGCTAATCACCTGAACGGGGAGGTCAATCCCAAATAGATGTATTCATAACATTCGCGCTCACATAATGTAATTTACAACTACATCTATGCAATTAACAGTTCATGATAATGGGCTTAACTTGGGTTATCGCTACTTAGGCAAACACGTAATCAATATAAAATATACACTTGCGTCCAATTTATAAAACAAAGCATGTTTCTACCCCAAAGTTATAAATCATTGAAATCGTAAAAATGTGAGGCTATGAACTCGAGTACTGATAATCCAAATATCATAAATAACGCGTCACGTAATTGATCGAATGCAACCTAAATTTACATAGGTCGTATAAGCACTAATCGTTTTGATTAACTAACATCATATACAAGTTTATGTTAGTTACATCATACTATCGTTCGGGCTATCATAATTCAAGAGGTCATGTAGTGACGTATGAGGAGCTAGGACACTTTAAATCGTAAATCCAACAACTCGTCGATACGCCACCCCGAAGAGGCCTCATTATGAAACTCCCTAGTAATATAGTACTTTGATAACCACATATAATTCTATCTAGCTTCATCAACGTCTATTTGTAATTTGAAATCGTTGTTTTATAGAGGTGAAAAAACGTTTTTTATTATGGTTTTAGGTAAAACTGACGTAACTTTCGCGTTTCAAGTCCGTTTGAGGTGTTTCTTGCGCTCAAGTTTTCGTATTAAGTCAAGTTATCAAAATTTTACATTTTTAAATTTTGGACCTACTTGTGAACAGTAACTTTTACTGTTCACACCAGACATAAGTTTACTTGTATCGTTTTTGTTGTCTTAAAACCCGTAAATGTCGTATTTTCTTCGTTATAGCTCCGTTTTTAGCGATTTTTTCGAGCACGTTCTCGTAATTGAAAGTTCTAATGATTTATGAGGTTTAAAAAAATAAAAGTTTCTATCATGAATAGTAACTTTTATAAAAATAGTTTTATAAAAGTATTAATTGTCGTAAACTCGCAAAATTAATAACTCGTTCGTTATTAATTGAAATTTTTTGTTTCTTATCATTTTGGAATCCTAAAAATATGTGTAATCTGTTAAAAATACTAAACTTGCTGTTTTATATAATTTTTATAAATTTTTTTATAAAAAATCTTTTTTATAAATCCGTTTATTTATCGTATAACTTGTTTTTACCGTAACTTTTTCGTTATTTATACGTTTTTCAAGTTTCTTAGCTTTTTGGAATCGCCATGAGACGTACTATTTTATAAAAATATAAAATAGTCAAGTAGTATGTCGAATTAACACAGAAAGTTAGATGTCTTTCTTGATTCCATATATAGACTTTGTTTTTATACTTTTCAACTTTTGTATTTTACCATAAGTCTTTTATACTATATATATATATATTATATGTCCTACATATAATAAAGTACATTAGTCCATCATTGTCCTCATATGTCAAATTACAAAGATTAACAAGTTTATCAAGTTGATTATACACATTTACATGTAGCTTTTCATGTAAATCATTAAAAACCCTAATCTTTCATTAACACTTTTTAAGCTTAACGAAGGTTGTTCATAACTTATACTTCCATTATAACCTTATTTTAGTGTTCATATAACATCACTAAAAGTCCATAAACAAGATTAACATGTCATTTGCATTACTTTTACTTGTAACATATTAAGTTAACTTTATAAACCCTAATTTGTATTTATCCATTTTTACACCAAAACAACATGGTACAATCCTTTTACATCCATTTTAACATGATATCATTAACATCATAACATGTTTAAAAGTAAACAAATCCATAATTATATGTAAAAATCCTTTTTACATGTTAAAAAGTCCTAAATGGTGATTTTTGCTATAAAGAACTAACATATGCATATAATAATAAATGTAAGAACATAAAGGGTTTTAGTTGACCCTTATTATGATGTTGATGGATGAGGAAATATAATCTAAACTTGTTAGGATTAAAAACCAAAGTTGCAAGAATAAAACCATTAGTATTCCAAGGAAACCCTAATCCTTCCTTTCTTGCTTCAATCATTTTAAATGATTAACCAATGCTTCAAATCATCTTGAGGTATCTTAGATATGATGTGTGTATGTGTGTATGCTCTTAGAAAATCAAAGCATGGATTGCTTAAATGGGGGGGTTTGTTTGCCGTGGCTATATGAGAGGACAAAGGAAGATTTTTGATTTTTGTAAAGTGTTATGTGTTGTGTGTGATGTTATGAATGAATGATACATGTATATATATTCCAAGTGGTCAAAAAGAATATTAAAGTCCACCCCCCCCCCACCCCCCCGTAGAGGGGGGGGCGGGGGTGGGAGTTTGGATGGCAAAAAATATAGGGAACAAGATGAGGTTTTTGGGTAATAGTTAGTCAAGTTCACTATTCTTGTACCAACTTGCTTACTAACCCTAAGTGTACATGTCTAGCTCATTAAAGTCTTATTTTCTATGTTCCTTATGTTGAGGAACATCCCCATATAGTAAGAAGTGTGTTGGCTAGATATTTCTTGAATAAAAGTGGAAGTATACTTGCATAAAGGGAAGTATAAGTAAATATGTAAGTGTAGTTTCTTTTAGAAAGTATACTTGTAATATTGAATAAGTCTTTCTTTCTTCCTATATATATATATGGTACGTGTATATGGGTAAAGTTTTGTAAACTTTGGCCATTGAAAATAATAATAGGCATTTGTTGAAGCATAGCTTAATTAACGTGGTTCGGGTCATGCATAAGCATTTTTATCGGAAATCGTACATAAATTTTCGTAACGATAAAAATAAATAACAAAGACCATAATTATTATCGAAATAATTATTTTAATACTTGATTTGCTGCAAATGTTTAATGTTTGTGCACATTGACGAATATTTTAGCTTACGCGGTTTTACTTAATACATGACATTACAAGCAAACGCGCACGACACTAAAATAAATAGTATATTTATCGATGTCATCAATGACTTGAAAACACGGGGTGTTATAATAATAGTCAAAAAAGTTTAAAAATATTGACCTGAACTCACGGGGTGTGACAATTATGTTTCAGATTATTTTGGTTTTGGCTTATTAGCCATAGCTTATTTGATTTTGTTTATTGTGTTTCGGCTTATGGCTTATTTAGGTACGGCTTAATGGCTTAAGGCCTATTGGGCTTCGGTTTATATTTTGGACTTATATAAAGGTTGTGAACTTTGTTTAATTATCGGGCTAGATTTAAAACCTTAATGGACTTTAAGGCCCAATAACAAGTAAATGGACTTATGGACTCAAATTGGATTTAAAGGTGGCAAGTTGGACTTAATAAGAGTTAATGGACTAACATTGGACTTTTGGGCCCAATAAGGGAATTTTAATCGTAGGAGTGCCATACAGATGGATTAGTTAACGAATAGTTACGAAAGTGGAAAAATGATAAATATGGTCGATTTTAGTCCAAATGAATGAACGTTTTGAAAATATGACTTTTTGGCATTTTGTCGAGATTTTGGAAAAATTGTGAAAAGTATAGAAATATAAGGTTTGGAAAACCTTGGAAACCTTTTCAAACAAGCGGATCATGTCGAAACTTTATGAAAAATGTCACACTTAGAAATTAATGTGGAATAATTATTTTGTGTCGATTCAACTGAAGGACAAAAGACAACTTTTGTAAATGTTAAGTGTTAAAAATTAAATGATTAAATGTGGACATACTAAGAAGCTAAGATTTTATACTTACCCCGTTTAGCCCGATAAAGAGATGAAAATAATAAAATATTATTATTTTATTATATTTATATATTTAAATGTATGTACTTTAACATTGCGGAGATGCTTATCCGTTTATTTTGATCTTTGGACTCCTACTTATTTCTCGACGGATTCTCTTGGATTCTTTAGTCAACTGTCTCATTTTTAACGATTGGGAATATTTTGAGTATTTTGTGTCGATGTCTCACTTAGCCCAAGTGCATTGGGTTGTTTTACTTAAATACCACACAACCATAATACCAAAACGTTTGTAATAGGAATAAGAGATTTTGTAATTGGAATAAGAGATTTTGTAATAGGAATAAGAGTTTTTGTAATGGGAATAAGAGTTTTGAAATATGAATGAGGGTTTTCGTAAAGAGAATGAGGATTTAGTGTGAGTAAAAGACGAACGCTTGTACAATAATGCAATATTATACAAAATGTTAATGAGGCGAAATTAATGTTAGGTCGTGGCCGGGTACTGTTATGCGTTGTAGAGATTATTTGGTGCGTTGAGTAGAGATTGTTTGATTCCTTGTAGAGATTATCTGTGTAGTTATTATCATCTATTGAGGTGAGTTCTCGTAACCTCACTTTTTAAATCTTTTCCGTTAGGGGATAATAATACTCAAATGTGTTTTGAACTGTTTTCAAAACTGTGCGAAATGTGGTTTTGTTTTTGGTACAATTGATGTGCTTATGACTGCTATGTGAATGATATGTGTTGGTACAATATTATGTGTGGTTCTTCGCCCTAAATATATCTCCAGCTGGTAGGCTTTAGGTGCGGTATGTCATTCGGGGTTGTGACCCTAAGAGCGTTGGTACACGCTGATGATAAGACTAGCGGGGATGCTAGGTCCTTGTACATGATTAGCAAGGATGCTAAGTCATGGGTTTGTGATTGTTCTGCATATATTCACTGTCATATAGCACAATTGTCCAACTGTTTGAGATATTGGCACATCGACTGGGTTTTGAGTCAAACCTAAGAGCTCACCAACATTATTGTTGACGTTTTCGAGTATCATTTTTATGTGTGTTATTAACAAAGGTAAATGTGAAGTATTAGGGATCAAAGATGAGTACATTTGAGAGTTTATTGAAGGACAACTGTTTGACTTTTTCCAAGGTCGCGAAATTGTAAACTTTGTAAATAAACTTTTGCAAACAATGTATGGTATGATCTTGTATCTTGTGCAATGTGAATCATTATGTCGCATTCCCGTGTTTCCGCTACTGACGGGGTGTGACACAAGACCCTGACCTTAGTGTAACTTTACCCTGGGCCGATCGTGTACCTAGTTACCTCAACTTTCTCAATCAAAATTAGTGATGGCTTCTTATAAGTCATGCCGAATAATTTGCACATTCTCTCCTTGTAGGCTTCATCATAAACATCCATGAAGCCATCATGCGATTTTAATTCTAAATATTCAGTTATCCCATCCAAATCATCTTCATCATTGGCTGTTCCACTGAACTACCCATCATCCAACTTATCCAACACATTGTATAATATTAACTCCATCTTTTCTTCCCTAAAATTTTTGAGATCGTCACACTCTTCTTATGTATTCGTGTTCGTTTCTTGAGCAAGGTCAATGTTTAGACTTATATCAATCATGTCTTCTTGATTTTCATCAGGTTCTTCTCTCCAATAATCTTTTAGGATTCTCTCCTTAGTCATTTTGCATACTTTTCCATGGCTCACTCTTACCCAATATTTGAAGCTCATTCCTTCGCATACAACATCAAGACGTTATCATCGTTTAGACAACACCAATAGCTTTTTTTCTGTATCATTAGGCATATCGCCTCCTTTACATTTGTCATCATAAGGGTTACAAGATGCCTAAAATTCATGCCCATCTCATTTTTGTTATAGGATTTCCTTACACCAGTGCTCCTTTAATTTAACAACTGATGAGAGATCCTTGTCGCATTCTCTGTTTGGCTCTTTATCTGCTTCTATCTCCTACGGTTCTCCTTGATCTAACATACTACATCTATAATTGATCTCCTCCTGTGACTCCTGTAAATATACTTCATAAGCAAAGACATCAAGATTAATAACTAATAAGTAATTAAACTCATTGGTTTTTATACTAGACTCGTAATTATATAGGAACAAATCATGATCTATCTTCATTAAATCGTTATTCATGTCGCTCTTTTCGTTCTTAATGGCACATACTAATTCAATTAAAGTTTTATCAGGATTGTTTTTAGTTCTGAATGCAACCTTTTGGTTCCCTACTTCTAATGTAATTAATCACCTGAAAATAACAACCTTGGCGTGGGCCGTAGCTAACAGTGGTCTCCCTAGGATAATGGGAATTCTTAAGTCTTCTTCCATGTCTAATATGATAAAATCCACTAGAAAAAAGAATTTGTCGATTTTTACAAGTAAGTTCTCTACAATTCCCCTTGGAGTACTCTTAGTTCTGTCTGCCATTTCAATAGTCACATTTATTGGTTTCAGTCCTTCGATACCTATCCTTTTGAACATCGAAAGATGCACGATGCTTATACTTCCTCCTAAATCAGCTAAAGCATTAAAAGTCAGTTTTCCAATAGAGCATGGAAGAGTAAAACTCCCTGGGTCTTGTCCTTTAAGGGGTAGCTAATCCTAGAGAATGGCTGAGCATCTTGACATCTTCATTCTTTGATGTTCTTGATTTATTCATCACAAGCTTCTTAATATGCTTAGCTTAATCATCTATTTGCCTTATCTCCTTGAGGAGTGGGCAATTTACTTTGATTCTATTGAGGCTTTCCATAGCCTTGTAAACCAATGCTTCCTCAACATGTTGCTCAAGGCGTTTAGGAAACAAGATTGACGGTTCGTAGGGTACCACGTAATAGCTGACTATTGGCAGATTATTAGGGGTTACCTTTTGGTGTACAGGCTCATGGTGTGCTGCTACCTCCTCAATATCCTCAACCTCTTCAGCTTATTCTTGGATTTCTTTATTCGAAAATCTTGAATTAGCGAAAAAATATTCAATTTCCTCAGGAGATTAGTAGAAAGGTGTATACATTGGTAATCCCTCCTTAGTGAAGATTGCCTTGCATTCTCCTATCTTAGTCCCAGTGGCTCGTCCTTCAACTTCTCCGGTTAGAGCTTTTACCTTAGACTCAAGGTTACAGATAATTTCATCATGACCTTTATGATTTATCTCTGCACTTTCTTGGAACTTTCTTATCCATTCGTCATGCTCAGCTTCCTTTTTAGCCGATTCTTCCATGTACTTAGTAATTATTTCTGTCAGACTCAGTTTTATTTCCCTAGATGGTGGTTGATTATCCATTCTTGTGTAGTATCTCGGTGGACCTACACGATATCTACCCTCGTTTCCTCCATTATTTGGAAAGGGTCATCCATGTGACAATCCACATTTTTAGGTCATTTTACGTTAATAAACTCAAAACTATTTACTTTGAACTTTTACGTGTTTACTTTCAATTATAACTATTAAGTTAAATCGTGTAAACTGAAAATCAACATTTAACGTAAACCGGAATTAACCACATATAAGTTTACATCAAATAAGTGTTATATAATTATTACGAATATAATTTATAAATTTTCATATTTTATTTTGCGAGTTTTACGTAAAACGCTTACGTTTTGCATTAAGAACCATTATGCATGCATGTAAACCATACCACCTTTCTATACTTAACCAAATACCCAAACTTATACATAATACACAAAATTTAAACACTTCCCTCACCCTAAAACACTAAAAATCGTCCACTCCATTATCTATAACATGTTAGTATATCATTTTTCATTATCCACAAGATTTCAATGCAAGAAAACACATGATCTAGTGTGCAATAACAAAATAGCCACCAACATGACACCTCTTTTTCCCTTCTTCCTCTTTCATGTCAACCCCATGCTCTCCCTCAAGTCTCTTTATGTTTTGTCTCCTTTGATTAAACATATACTAAAAGCCTTACCTAGAATTGGTTATTTAAGGGTTAACCTACACATCAATGATTCACTTAACAAAATTACTATCACCCTCTTTCTCTCTTTACCATAACTGGCCATAGTAAAAAAGTAAAGAAGAAATATTATTTTGATATTTTCTAAGAGATTTCTAAGAAGTTCTTAAGGGTTTATGGATAATCAAACAAGTTTGGGGTTCGATTTTAGTGTTAAGCTAGTCATTCTTGCCATACATTATCTCTAAGGTTTCACATTCTTTCTATACTTTCATTCTTCATATTTTCTATAAACATCTTAATTATTATGTTATATCACCAACTAGTTGTATTTTTTAAGGATTCACAAAGAAAAACAAGTAAATACTCATATATATAAATACTTGTAAGAAAGTGTTAATTAAACTATACATATGACCATACACTTGAATATATTTATATTGACATATTACAAGTTACTTGTAAAAATATATGTGTTGTTAATTTAATTGGTAAATTATAAACTGGCTTAATTAGTATATATATTATTTCATGTTCTTTAAATTTTAGTTAATATTGTGGAAGTGTTGGATAGGATTATGATAGATTGGATTTGTTGTTTGATGTAGTAGTGAATGGAGATAGGTTAGATTAGGCCCTTGGGGAAGTTGTGGTGATTTTCGGATAAACTCTGACATAATATATATGATATCAAAACAGTCCGCATGTTAGAGGCATGTTAAAAATATTTTGACAAACTAAGGCCTTAAAAATACGATAGTACACCTTCCCACGATTCCGTGGATATAAAGAATGTAAAAATCGGCTTTAAAACGAAGAAGTTATGACCGTTTAAAGTTTGGCGAAACATATATAACTTTGAAAGCTTTTGCAAAAGCTGTGACATTCTGATTAGATTTTTAAATCAAAGTTTTGACCCCTTGCGGGTCTGAATCGGCTAAAGTGTATAAAAGAAAACTTGTCCGGAATGATTTTTCGCTAAAACAAAGAAAATTTCTCTTGTCATGAAAGACAATAACAAAGGAGTTACACTCCGTCAAAATTGGACTATTTTTTGAAATAGTTAATAGATTTCCTGCACACATTTTTACCAAGTAATAAAGCTGTTAGGAATTTAAATTAGTGTTTTCGGGTGTTTTCGAGCCCATTTGAGCTATAAAAACCTTAGAAAATATTGTAGTAACACTTATATAATATTTATACGTGTCGAAAACTTTATAAATATTATTTTACAAATTATTTAGACTATAATTAAATTGACTATATGAAAACACTAAAAATGTGTATGCTTATGTATTAAAGTGACGAACATGACGTAAACATTATTTTGACTTATAAAACTAAAAGACAAACTATTAGGTGTGCATTATTTTATTTTTATTTGCATTTTTCTAAATAGACCTATAATTAAATAGGTTGCTTGCCGGAACTTTTGTGACGACTTACTTTGTTGATTTTCCTAAAAATCAATACTTTTACTCGAGGTGAGTTTATAGCCCCGCTTTCACTGGTTTATTACTAGTTTACCAATCTCGGGGTGAGATACATTGCTTGTTTTTACTTATGGACGCAAATACTTTACTTTCATTCAAATGATTACGGGTAAGCCTAAGTAGCGATAACCCACTATGCCCGAATTATCATGAACCGTTAATTAGTTGATGTAAGTGCGAGTGTTATAAATAGATCTATTTGGGATTGACATCCCCGTTCAGGTAAGTAACGCTTACTAGTTTTGGAGTACTGAACTAACGGACGTATACCATGTCGGATTGTGGGTGTCTCACTTTGGACACTCCCTAGGGTACTTTGATTGCATTAAATTGCATACATAACTTTGTCTAGTTTCGGTGTCATGAGCTTAGCGCAATCGTAATTACTTTTCTGAATATTGTATACCAAGCAATAATTACATAAAATCTTGCTGTCCAACCTTATTACTTACTTAAACCTATGAACTCACCAACTTTATGTTGACATTTTAAGCATGTATTTCTCGGGTTCCTAACTTGCTAAGGCGTAATTAAAGTGCTTTGGGTCTTCATGCATTCAAGACTACATTTACATGGACTTTCCATGCACCACTTTATCCTCATTGTATTTCAAACTATGATTTTTAATTAATGCAAACTCATGGGACCACTTGTTAAAACTTATGTATGTAAATGAAACAATGAGGTTATCTTTTAAATGACTCATTTAGAGGTCGTTCTCTTATATCTTGTGCTATTGTATTATGAAGTAATGCTCCCAATTACCTTTTCGCTTCCACATATTTTAGGGGTGTTACAGTCCAAACTCTCCATACTTGACTTTCTCAACGTTCATGACCTCTTCATGAAGCAGACATTCTTTGTTAAGGTGAGCTCCTCCATAGTTTTTTCATCCTACTTGGATAGCATGCACATTCTCCTTTATCTTTTTCATATCTCTCCCAAGACTATCTACTTGTGATAGCTACAATTCCATCCGAGCTATCATTACTTACCCTTCTGCTGGTTGACCCGTCGTGACATTTTTATGAATGATCAGCCATATTTTGGATTGCATCCAATGTGTGAGGAGGTGTCTTATTCGGTATTGGTCTATACGAATCCAGTAATTGGCAAGTCATGGTGTCCAACCCTTCGTAGAAGATGTTGACCTTCTGGTGGCTATTTATATTGTGTGTTGGGCACTTGTATAGGAGGTCATTATACCTTTCCCATTCTTGGTACAATGTCTCATCACTTTCTTGCTTGAAGTTATGAATTTCCTCAAGTTGCTTTGTCATGCTAGATGGCGGACAATACCTTTGAATGAAGGCTTTTTTGAGCAAATCCCATGTGTTGATTGTTCCTGGAGATAGTCTGTCCACCTATCTTTTTGCAGCTCCAGTGAAAGTAATAGGAAATACACGCAACATGACCGTGTCATGTGTGACTCCTAGAATGCTGAACAAACTGACGATGTCAAAAATCCTTTCAACGTGTCCATAAGCATCGTCGTTTTTGTTCCCTGAGAAGGTGTCTTCTCTCAATTCTCTCATGAACTAACTCTTGATCTTAAAATTGACATTGCATTTGATTTTGGGTTTACCCACGCCCGGTTCCTAGTTTCCACGAGTCAATGCCAAGTATTGCCTCCAGCGTTTGGTGTGTGATGTCAGCGTCACCCTTCCTGGCTTCCGAAAATTAAGACTAAACAAGAATTAGTTGTTAAAACTTTAACAAAACAATACAGGATTCAAATTTGTAATAATTTTTTAGCTCCGCGGCAACGGCGCCAAAAACTTGATGCGTATAATCGTTTAAATTAAGTTTTAAATTTATAAAACTCGTCTACATAAGGTCTACAACGCACTAACGGGCAGAGAACCCGATCGTGTGTTGTGCAGGATTGGTAAATCCTAGGTCGTCCCAAGAGCTAAGTGTTTTAGTTTTAATCTGAATATGTCACAGATTAAATGGTTTAAATATAATTTGAGAGAATTAAATTAAATAAAAAGCGAAGTTAAAATGAGAAAATTGACCAAGGAGAAAATCGTACTAGCCTAGTTACTCCTTTGTTATAGGTAAAATAGTGTTTCCTAGTGCAATGTCTACTTATCGCTTTTGGTGTTTCTAATATCGACATAACCGATTGGGCATCGAAACATGTCCTATGTATCATATGATCTCAAGTCCCTTTTGGTCACGAAGGGTGAGTATCCAGTCTACAGTGATTAACCCCAAACTATCCTAAAGACTTGTATAATGCCGATAATACCACTTCTCGGCTATAAACCCTCCTAGAAGGGTTTCTCGAATTTTATAAGTATATATCATACTATAGGCGATGATATGAGCAATCCTTACACTAAGGACAGTTGTTAACCTATCCCTAGTACCCGGTTAATCCTTAATTCAACAGGTAAGCCTACTATAAGGCCTAACAGGATCTACACTAGCCCTCAACACTACCAAAACTCAGGGATCATGCAACAGGAAATAAGAATATCCAATAAACGATAATTCAACAGGAAACAAGCATCAAAACTACAACAAAATCATAACAAGGCTAGCACTTAAGGTGCTTAGCCACTTATGCTACAGATAACACAAGACATAATGAAGGAATTCTAAAATTGAATAAACATTATAATCTTATAATGTCTGTGATGAATGATTGATACAAGAAATTAGTAAAAGTGATTTCTCCCTTAGACTAATAATGGATGGAGTCGAATACTTTTTTCTCTGGAAGCCCTAGTAGATCCTTGGAACTCCCTTGTGAATGAATGATACAAATGAGCAGAGAATGGGCCTCTATTTATAATATTCGACTCAACTACGGCGTAGTTTGTTAGAACTTAAACACGTGATAGTTCTTGGATCGTTTAAGCTCAGTTTGTTTAGAACTTATATCTAGGATTAACAATAACATTGAGCATAACATATGTATAGCGGAATTAACATAAGAACAATGATATTGTAACAAGGTTTCTTCATTATCAAACACTCCAAGCCCCAAATATATTTGATCAGAAAATGATGGTTACAACTAATCTATAACAGGATCAAGTTACCTTGACCTTGAGGCTACACCACCACTTATAGACGTCTACATCTCTCTGGGAAACACACACGCACATTTTTCTTTTTTTTGTATGTATAAACTACAGGCCTATGAATCTCTTTATATCGAGAGATTTCAAGGCTTACAAAGGATAAGAACAAATAATATCTTCCTAACTTTTAGTATTATCTTCTATATCTTCTATCTGAATAAGGAGATCTTTTAGAATCTTCAAAATCTTCCATCTTTTGAAGAATTCCAGCTTTGCATTTAAGTCCTTTTGTTTTATTCTTTTATTCACTTTATCTCATCAAATCAAGAATCCCAACATAGTTAATGGTGTGAACTACGTCGTAGTTATGCTGATTCCGACTTTCCTTTTGCAGGCATAAAGTAACTACAGCGTAGTTAAAGTGGCCAACTACGCCATAGTTGTGACTAGAGTTGTGCATTCTTGGTAACTCGGAAATTCTACAGCGTAGTCCCAACGGGGCAACTACGCCGTAGTTTAGGCTTGTTTGGCCTTCATTTGAACTACGGCGTAGTTAAGTGTGGCAACTACGTCGTAGTTATGTCTTGGTATCATTGCTATATTTACTTTATTCGTCCAATTCCCGTGTCTTTTTGTTCTAACGTTCATAATTTCCTGTAAACGAAATATAAAGTGATTAAGTACATATTTTAACCGCAAATTGAATTATTCCGGAAATTTTACAAGGGATTTTGATACAAAAAGGCAT